>NPFG01000009.1:0-264754 GCA_002288965.1 Xylaria sp. MSU_SB201401
GCAGTCGGTGATCTTACTTATTATTTATTAATAGAGAATTCTTTTAAATATTATTATTATTTATTTTTATATTTTTATTAGTTTATATAACTGTTATATTTGCATTTAAAGTTGTTAGGCTGTTATTGCTATTTTGCGGGATCTATGAAATTTCTTGTTGGACCCGCCCTGTCCTGGGCAGTCCTGGGCGGCCTCCCTCCCGCAGCCACCGCATTTAGGTCGTAACGCTGCGTAACCAAATTCCATTATTTGGCCCGAGATATCTACTAGAGGTCGCTCGAATGTCGTCGAAGGACGCCACAGCGATACCAACTGGGTCTCGCTAAACGCCACAACGATGCCAAATGGGGTGAGCCAATTGAAATGTTTACAACCAACCAGAAGCTAGGTACTACAGGGATGACGTCGAACGGGGTGTGGCAAATGCGGCATCACAGTATGCGGCACCGGCACAGCCTCCGTCTAACCATTAGTGGAGTAATGCACTCCAACAAGTACGAGAAACCAGCAAAAGGCAGTGGCTGTTCGGTTACGAGTGTGGCAATCGAGATGTGGCTTACACTGCAACTGGGAGGGCGTTGAGACTACAGAAATTCGAGATGATTCATGCCCAAGCCAGTCTTACAGGCGGTTTGCGACGCCCAGATTTTATGCTGGCTCGCTTGCCTCGCCACCCGGCGCATTCGTCACCTACCTATCTCTTGTGCCACAGAACAGTCCCGCCCTGGCGGTTCGGCCCCATCGTAGCCAATAAATAGCCAGCCCAGCGCCGAGCCGGGTACGGCGAACAGCAAGAACCTGCTGCAAGCGAAACCGATTCTACAACCGTTAACCGTTAAAGCATTTGATAGGCAATAACTCATCTCCACCCGTCTTTGATTCGTAGGCTCGGGGTCATACTTAAACGGAACCAGCGGTACCCTTGTTTAGCGTGACTGAGACCGACTAGGCGAGCCGCGCAGTCGGATGTATGTAGGAACAAGCTGTGCTTGTGAGAATTGGACGACAACGGTCCCACGCGAACACCTCTCGGTGAGTTTTAGTGGCTTCTCGTCTCTTATTCCTCAACCTGAATCGCTGATCGCATGCTCCTCATGCAATGTGCCGAGCTGGGTGTACTGGTAGTGCACCCTGGTCACTGTCGTGATTAGATTGCAGCCTTACCATCAGCTTCGCATTGTGTGCCCTGAATTTTCCTGCTAAGGCCAAAGGCCAAAGGAGGGGTTGCGAAGCCACCAGTACCTTCCAGAAATCGCAGGATCGAGATGACGATGACGTGGAAAACGGTAGTTTGGTAGCGATAGAATTCCTATGTACAACGTCGCTCATATTAACGACATCAAGACGCAAGAGGTAGGCAACCGGTCCTTGAAGTTGCAGGACTCACACATCCTCAAGCCAATTAGACATCCGGATCTGCCAACGGCGGGGTAGGGAACCCTACAACAGATCTGATATTCCGACCGGGTATCATTCCACCGGTGACCCTGACTGATGTTGTCATGACTCTGGATGAATAGAGGCCAAAGAAAGTGGAAGTTGAAGTAACCTGCAAGACAAGGGAACCTCAGATAACACCACGAAGGGTTATGCAGAGTATAATACGGCAGATTGTACTGACTGAGATGCGAGGCTGTTATGGCTGTTTCCACAATTTAGTCTCGGTACCTAGGCAGGTTAGCATGTAAGTAATGGTCGGACGCTAAGCCGGATGCACTAGCACGACCTGATGTCCTGCGTAAATGGAATTTCACTAACGAGGACATCTTCCGGATGGCCCGCACATGGCCGGAGGATTGGGCTTGTCTGCAGATTGAGTACGCTGGCCTGTTCGCCCACTGGAACGGTTGCTCGTATATCGAGGACTGGGCCGATTCAAAGGTTCGATGCAGGGTAGAGGATCGGCGGGGAGAGGTGATCCAGAACCGGCGAAACGAGAGGCCCCAGGCACCCAGAGACAAAACTGGTAGCAGCTAAAATGGGGAGCCGCTGCAGCCTATCAACTACATGCAGGAGCATTTGCTCCGGCCTCACAACCTAGCACATACTCACTCTGCGATTACACATGATATAAAAAAAATGTAGTATTGATGAGGGATCACTGTAATTATTGCTTGCTGGCCGTTTCGACAATGAGGGAGGCTGTTTCTGCGCTTTGATTTGCGCCCTTGACTGCAGCTTGACATTCGTGAATGCGTGTCGGTTGCCACAGTTGCTCGTCATAACTCGTCAAATTAGATGCGCTTGTTGGGTTCTGGTGGCGACCGTTCCGGAACATGTGCCAACCATCCATCTTATGATAACTTCAAGTCTGCTCATGAAGGAAGTGCGCATCTGTCGGGTTTTAGCCACATATTGACGGATGCTACGCCGAATCACCACAGTTCCATACCCGCCGCGACGTAGGGCCCTTCGCCATATAACACACGCCCTCATAGCTGCAGCGGTCAGTCTACAGTTTTAATGTGCACTGAGCACGTCTCGGAGTGCCCTGTATGTGGGAAAGAATATCTCGTGTTTATCGAGTTCTGCCGGCACTTTCACCCGCCCTTGCTGCGTTGCCCCGTGGGCGTCACCCAGGAAGATGAAGATATGCAAGAAGGACGGTGTCCGAGTCCAGTATGCCCATATAGCCGCACAGGGGGCTGTAGCGTCAGTTGAGCTTCGAGCAGATCGATTTAGGCTCCCAAGCCCGTGTATTCTCATTGATCTCGAGAGTAATTACAATTTTCGAGCACTCCCGGCGCCCACCTCGACGAACTGGTCTACTCCCTGGTAATCCGGAACTTCAAAGTCGTACTTTCTTGCGATTGCCGGAGTAACGAAGCTATCGGTTTTCCATCGTTCAGCTATGGTAAACATAAGGGCTTAAAGTAAGGATACACACCGTCCACCTATAAAATGCCGACCTTTGAAGTGTTGAACGAGAGGTTTCGGTGCTGTAAGGCTGACAAGATATGTAGGGTTGAAATTGCTCCCTATACCGGATTGTGGTGGGCCGTTCTCGATATCCCAAGAAGATGGTGCATCAACGGAGGTTACGGGAAGCTTCGTCCCCTCAAGAGCTTGGATGACCACGGGGAAAGGCTCACGAACCTCACCCGAAAAACTGAAGCCTTGTCCGGATAAGCATTTACGAGTTCATGATCACGCGAACACGACACCTTACCAAAGACAGCATCGACGACATGATCTGCTGATTTCATAGCCGATATGAAGTCGTCCACAAATACGATCTCGAGGTCTTCTAGTTGTTTTACTAATCGCTATGCGGATTTCAGCATGATCAGCGTCTTCACCAGGAGGATAAGACAAAAAGTTATAGAGGAATGAACCTCACAGCAGAATAGAATAGAATGAGAGCATAGCCGGTTAAAGTATAATAGACCTTCACAATGAACTTGAGGCACAAGAAAAAAAATGTGAAGCTCTGTCACGGCACAATAGAGGAATCTACGTACCTGATAAAGGTCATTTTTGCTGCGCTTCGGGTAGTAGACTGATGGTTGATATCCACTATCACTCTTAGCGTCAATCAATTGTAAGTATTAGAGGTAACAAATCGAGTCGTAGGGAAAATCTAGAGATGTAGCACTCATGCGAAGAGTGACCAAACGAGAAGGTCGTAGCCCTTGAGCCCACTTACTAATGTCGAAGATGACGTGCAGCTACCAAACCATCACCGCCTATATTGGTTAGTTGTCAATTGTTTCACTTGACATGAACAGAGGTCGCGTTTACCTACCATTGTTCCCGGGGCCGCAGGCAACAAGTATTCTTCTCCCTCGTTCGACTGGGTGCACATGATGAACTGTGGCAGCCATATAAGCGACTGCGTCTAGATCGATGGAGAGCTACATCGCGACGAGACACAATCACATACTGACTTGTGAAACTGATAACCCAGCAAGCTCCATGAGCTGGTCGATGGAAAAAGCGCCAGTGCTCATCAGCTCCTGGTCTAGAGCCGCAGCCGCTTTGGCTGCGAGTGTCTAGGGCGAAGTGTAAGCTAGGAGCTAAGGCTGCAGCAGAGTTCACCAAGCATACTTACCTTGAAAGCCATTGTCGGCGCAATTGGAAGCAAATCACGGCACGAAAGCGGACAATGTGTATGATGAAGGAGAATATGTTGAGGATAGCTTGGATGGGTTCTACTGAAATGCAGAGGGCGCTAGGGGCAAGAGCAGGTGTCTGGGCCAGTATAAGTAGGTAGGCGAGGTAGGTACGCTCGACTAACATCAATGCCGGAACTAGTAGCTCCGACAAGCCCTATGATTGGCAAGTGCGGGCTTGCAGCGCACATTATATCATATCTGGGGACTGTGGATACTGATTGGCTGTAGCGGATCAACCCGACCCCGGCTCCGCTGGCCTTATCGATTGCGGCGGATGGGGCCCCAAGACCGGCAATGCATATCAGCCATGAAGAAGTTTACTGCTCCGGGAATGAACCCCGATTGAAACTGCTACCACAGCCGCCATGGTCGTCAAAATCAGATTGGCGCGCTTCGGGCGCAGAAACTCTCCCTTCTATAATATAGTCGTCGCACATGCGAGGTGAGCGTGTTCGACTAGGATTTCCTACACGACAAGAAGCTGATCCACCCTCTTAATTTCCAGGACGGCGCGAAATAGTCGGCCTCTGGAAGTTATCGGCACATACGACCCTATCCCCAAGGCAGACCCGTACGATGAATCTGGGCGATTGCACAAGGACATCAAGCTGGATGAAGTAAGAGCTCGGTACTGGATTGGTGTAGGCGCACAACCGTCTGATACTGTCTGGCGATTACTGTCCATGGTAAGAGGTAACCCTGTTAGGAGACTTTTTTGAGTAAGTGCTAACACGCCGCCCTGTAGCTTGGGATCATGGAACCGAAGTATCGCAAGATGGAACCACGTATACCTCCTGCTCTCCCACGCGAAGCCCTCCCGCAACAGAACTCTTCTTGAGACATCTGTCCTGAAGTCGAAGGTACCTGTAACCTGAGTCTCAGAGACTAAAGTCAGACAAACAACCCCAAGACCCAATATGAAGTCGAGAGAAAAAACCACTAAATCTACTACACCGTGTACAAAGCATTGAAAAGGCGTTGGTGAACATACCCATCAGCATGTGTGATAAAAGGCCGAAGGGCCTTACGAAGATGAGGAATAGACCTGAATCGATTGCCTAGGTTTCGACAAGCTGCTTGAAACATAGAAGGCTCGACACATGTCCAGGTTGTACCTTGATTGATACATTCGCGCATAACAAATATAGGCGTTACTTGCTGACTACTATCGGCAAGTTATGTCAATGATTTGGTACACTAGGATCTGTGCAGTACAGCAAATGCTGAATATCCTCTCAGACTTGCGTCAAATATCAACGAATATGAAACACAGATTTTGTCTGTATGGTGCTTACGCTTTGGTGACTAAGTGATGGGGACGAGTTTATCAGCCATAAGATGTTAGGGCATTGTCGTCTTACAGTGAGGCCCGGTCCTCTTTCGCAAGAGGATAGGGAGCGTCTACCTAGGGCCCAAAATGTTTCTTCACATACCGAATTATATACAGGGGCACTCCGTCCCTCCTTCGCTATAGCTAGATCTGCATCCTATTGTCTTGATAAATCTTTTTGACCTTTAGTCAGCAGTAGCATCTTCTTCAAAGACGACAAGCACCGTTCCAGCCTTGCATTTATCCTTAATTAGAAGTCAGTCGTATTCTTATCCGTGAGCTTGGAGACAAACTTACACCCTCTTTGTGGGCCAACCGCTTGATGGTACCATCCTGCGGGGATCGAATAACCGTTTCCATCTTCATAGACTCGATGCTATTATTGTCAGCAACCATTCTGGAAATTTCGATGGGCGGACAAGGCTTACACAACAAGAGGAGCACCTTTGACTACTTGGTCGCCCTCCTTCACCTCGTTCTTCAGGATCTTGCATGGCATTGGTGCTGCTACGGACGCGGTCGCCTCTCTCAAGCCAAGTGCCTTCTCGTACCATGTGGGTGACACGAGAGATAACTCGGTCTTTCTGCCATGCTGGAAAACAGTGATCTTATTATCATTGTTCGCATCTTGCACCACTGTCGTATTGATTCTAGTCTCTGGGAACAAGGTTGATAGCGTCACCTTTCCAATACCCGAGGTTGGAGAAAATGCGATGTCCGTAATCTTTCGAGTTTCTTCTTTTTTACGGGTAATTGTGGCATCAAAGATCCGGGTGTCCTTCTGGGTTATGCCCACTTCCACTGTCTCTCCTTCTTTCTCGCTAAGCGCATTCAATGACTTGAAGAAAAATGTTCTCTCCACATTATTACGGCCAAATCCTAGAGAGCCACCATGTGGTATCTCGATTGCCGCGGGGCTCATAGCCAGGATGCCCAGTGCTGCTTGCACGTACACCTCAGGGTTGACTGCCACGGGGTTAAATAGTTCCGCCTTCCACTTCTCAATGAAACCCGTCTCCACGTCCCCTTCGATGAAGGCAGGAGATTTACAGAGTCGTTTCAAGAATTCTATATTGGTGCTCAACCCGACAACTTCGTAGTTCCGTAAAGCGAGCTCCATCTTTCGGATAGCTGTCTCCCGATCATCACCGCGAACAATCAGCTTCGCAATCATTCCATCGTAGGCTTCTGTAACCGTATCGCCTTCGACAAATCCTGCGTCTATCCGAACATCTTTGTCGGTTTTGGGTGTAGTGAGATGTACAAGCTTTCCAGAATCCGGTAAGAATCCCCGTTCCGGGTTTTCGGCATAAATTCTAGCCTCAATTGCTGCGCCTCTCTCTTGTATCCTCTCCATTATCTCTCTTTGAGTCAATGGGAGCTTCTCCCCGGCAGCAACTCGAAACTGCCATTCAACCAAGTCGGTTCCTGTGACCATTTCGCTCACTGGGTGCTCAACCTGGAGGCGAGTGTTCATCTCCATAAAGTAGAACTCGCCCGAATCTTTGTCAAGGATGAACTCAACAGTGCCGGCACCAACATAGCCTACGGCCAGAGCCGCTGTTCGGGCCTTTTCCCATAGATCAAGTCTCGTCACGTCGTCAAGGTTTGGGGCTGGTGACTCCTCTAGAATCTTCTGATGTCTCCTCTGAATGCTACAGTCCCTTTCGCCGAGGGCCACGCAGTTGCCGTGCTTGTCAGCGAAGACTTGTACCTCTACATGTCTTGGCCGTACGATGTACTTCTCTACTAGCATGACCCCGCCGCCTTCACCGAACGAGGCTCTAGCCTCGGCTCGGGCGCTCTTCAGCTGCTGTATGAACTCGGCTTCTTCCATGACGATACGCATACCCTTTCCGCCGCCGCCCTTGACGCTCTTCAATAAGACCGGAAACTTGATGTTCTTGGCGTGATTCAGTAGCTCCATCTCTCCCTGATCAGATCCATGATATCCAGGAACACAAGGCACTCCGGCCTTAGTCATGATCTCTTTGCTTCGTGCCTTATCTCCCATGTCAGCCATAGCCTGAGCAGGCGGGCCAACAAAGACAATGCCCTCTTCCTCACATCTTCTCGCAAAGACGGAGTTCTCAGAGAGGAAACCATAGCCCGGATGGAGTGCTTGGATGCCATGTTGCTTTGCTAATCTAACGATCCGCTCGCCATCCAAATATCCATTGGCGGCGCCCAGGCCTATAGAATGGGGTGAGCATGCAGCATGTTGTGATGAGGCATCGGGATCCGTGTACAAGGTAGTGGTCTGGATGCCTAGACGGCTCGCCGTTCTATTTATGCGCAGAGCAATCTCTCCGCGATTGGCTATGAGAAGCGAGGTGATGGAGGTGATCTGAGGCTGAGCGGTCACGCTCGTGGTTACGTGGCGGGGGAATGCCCGTCGACAGAGATGTCGAGGCTTGAATGACCGCATGGTGACTAGTGGCAAACTCGGAAAAGAACAATCACAGACAAGACATGCAAAATAACCTCTTATGCATAGATTATATTTTGCAACTGAGTACGGAGCGGAAGTCGTGGGGAATTGAGGTCATTGAGAGAGGTGAAGTTGTCAGTTGGTGCATTCCTCGGTAATGAGTGATGGTGTAAATCGAGATGCCGCAACTAAGCGACGAGTGATGCCGGTTGAAGCCGCGGCGGCGCAACCCCACAAGTGGAAGAGGGAGGTGGCTCAAGCTCCAGCTTCCCCAGGAACTCCTGCCCAGGGTCACACTAGCCGCACGGGCTGCGGTGGATACCTCTAGGCTGCTCTAGGTGCCCAGGTGGTACCTAACCTACTGCCTCGACTGCCCAGCTAGGGTCTCTCGCTCAGCGCGTTGGTCCCGCCTACGTGGATACCTGATATCTCGATATCTCGATACCTATGGACCCAGATCCCGCGTGCTGTGCCCCTCCAAAACAGCATCAAGAAACATTAACACTCAACTCAGACGCCGGAAGTCGACCAGTCACACTCCGCAGCCATGGAACAGATATCGCTCAATTACGAGGCCTCGGCCGGCGACACGCACAAGCAGACCGTCAGCGAGCTCCCGCCTGAAGTCGTGCAATGCTTGGAAAATGCTCGATTCGTAAGATACATGCTACGGGTCTTATTCAATGGATGCCCCTCGCTGACCAACCTCGCTGTCGCCCATAGCTCCATCTGGCGACTTGTGTCGATAATCAGCCTCACGTCTCCCTGATGAACTACACCTATCTTCCCTCGTCGCCCTACTCGACTGCTCCCGCCATCATCATGACCACGAATCCGTCGTCCAAAAAGACCAATAACCTTCTCATCAATCCCAACGTCTCCCTCCTGGTCCACGACTGTATGACACTCTGACCCCCCGAGTGCCGACAACGGCCTCGCTTAACCATACTGATTCTGTGCCTCAGGGGTCTCCCACCGCCCTCCCACTCAAGGTCGTCGGGCTTCGGGCGGCTCGCCTGGCCCAGAACACCGATCAAGTCTTGCATCAATGCTTATTAACCTCAACACAAGTGCCATGTCGAGTATCAGCGCGACTATAAATGGAACTGCTAATCTAGTCCCTCCCGGGTCGGAAGAGGAGAAATATTATCGAGAACAACATCTAGAGAACAACACATTTGATTCAGAAGGCGTGTTATCATTCAACAGACAGCCACAAAGCCCTGTGGAAGACGGCGGTCGAGAATGCTTCGTTGCTGGCGAGGAGGTGCAGGTGATTCTCGTACATATCAAAGATATACGAACAAGTGATTGGAAAGGCGGTGTTCGCGATTGGGTTTTGACATCAGAGGGGAGCAGCGCCGCCGTGAATGGTATCAGCTAAGTCACCCTCGCTTCCACCACGGCAATGCAAACTCTACAAATATATATATAGATAACTCGCGGTCAACCGTCCGCCCGCTAGGCATTAATGGCATTTTCATACCCTGGCTGCAGTGACCGCAAAGCCCCTCGTCGACTATATAACCTCAGTATAGACGCTCCCGCAATGCCTTCTTTCTTTTTTTATTCGACAACGTAGAGCGACAACGGCGAGTCTCAGTGCGAATAAGTTTTTCGCAATAATAGCACAAGCTTACTTAAGAGCCTTACTGTTCTATGTCGTAGTTAAGCCAGCATTCATAGGATAGCCCATTTGCCAACAGCGCACTCAATTTACAGTAACGTCCTAGGTAGCGTCGTGAACGCAATGAGACAAACACTTTACATCTAGTAAATCAGCCACTTTTAGTGAGTATCTCTAGCTTTGGTCAGGTGGTAATTCGCAGTGATCATCCAAGTAGAGCCGGTGACAGCTTCTATCGGTCGGGGTCACCTCGCCCTTGGCACCGCCTTGCCTGAGTTAATATTAAGTCTACGTTGCAACATCGAATAACGATAGCAAAATAAACGTAGTGACCAAAGCCAGAAATAGATCCCAGTGTAGGTCACGCCTTTGTTCCATTTGAATTGACGCATGCAGAAGAAGCATTATGTCCCTTGTCTTCCTATTGACATCGCATAGATATCTCAACAAAGGTATGCGTCGCAACTTTGTAGACAACTTTATGGAGAACCCTATCTAACAGACTTTGATCAGCCCTCCCTACCGCGGCCAAGCTCAGTTGAAGTAATTAGGCTATGTCAACATTGTGTTTCAGTCGTGTTTAGCCTACCTACTTGATCGTGACACAGCGGATTACCTTTGAGCTACGAAGTAATCTAGTATGGCAGGCCGATTTTCACCAGTATGTGACCCTCATGTACCCAACCCTACCTTTAATATTCCTTAGGTCCAGCAACGTATGCAACGCTTTACGCATTTTATTTATAATAGTCCAGTCTTTCGTAGACTACTCAGTTCTCTATCTAGACAATGGTTGTTGACTTTTATCTCATAGTGGGCAGAGCGATTTAGAGAAGTGGTGGATAGTGCGCACGGTCGACCCCCAATCCTAACAGAAAAAGATGGTAATGGTTCATTTCCTTCGATTTCACGCTGAATGAATCCCCATTTTCAAGGTCCAAAATACCGTGGCCACGCACTCTCCTTGGCACCAACATAGCATATTTCTGGTCATGAGATGATTAGATGCTAATCTTAATATGCTTGATACAAGGCACTGAGCACTCTGGGATTGCTATACTATATCCGCACAAGGGCCCGAAATTCTATAATGACCCTTTTCGCGAGGGGGTGTATCAAGAAGAGCCGCAGGACGCTATCGAACTAGATAGATTTTGCACGAATGAACAGCAACAAAAAAGAGAACTAATCGGCGCTGAGACGTGGCAATTAGCTACACTCAATCGTTACCTTGTGAGTTATCTTCAAGCGCGCAATATTTCGGTTTCAGGCATGACTACATCTTGGTAGAAAATCCGGCTCCTAATGCATCATCACGCATGCTTAGGATAGTTAACACTGACCCTGGATCGTACAGTATGTTTCAAGTCAACTCTCGTTATTTCCAGGTGGTCATCAAGCAGCAGACGATCCCACTAGGTTTTTTCAGGCATTTGCCACAAACAGAATGGCGGCCAACCCGGATGAGTGGTTCAATTTTCTACATAAAAACCGCTGGTATGACCTTGTATCCGTTTCAGACTCAGATGGAACGCCGGACAATGGGCCGATGAGCGTGGACAACCCACCGGTCTGGGATAACCTACGAGGTTCTATCGATTTGGTTGACCGGCTCCTAAAAGCCCTCATAGTAGATCGGCATAACGGGTAAGTACCCAAAATGTAGAACAACGGAGGTTCTAAAAGGGATGATACTAACATTGTAGATATTTAGATTTGAAGGAATGCTCTACGGAAGGATATTTCGCTGGGAAGAGGTTGCTCACTACACCCAAATCACTAGCCCACATCGCACCGCCACTGTCCTCTTTACGCCTGAAATGGAGGAGAAAATTGGCGGGATGGAACAAAAGACGCCCTACAGAAATGAGCTTTATGGTCTTACGGAGGAGCAAAGGATAACCGCGATGGTGTGTAGGCCTATGCACTTCCTACCTCTCATATATGACTTTCAGTCGGAAGCTGTCCAACCAGGATCTTTCGACGATGTCGACCCCAGAAATTCTGATATGTTTGATATTGTTTGCCATACAAAGTACATACTAATCATATTTACTATATAGGCTCAAAGGTGTAAGTGAACTTTTCAATTTACTTAACATTCCGCCTGGAGGAAATTGTCTTTTAGTAACAATACGTTCCTTATTGTCGTCAACTCTCCCCTTATCTTGAAGGTGTTTTAGTTCACGTCCCTTACTTCGCCTCTGCCTACGCTCGCAGTAATTCCAAAGATATCATTTCATATTAACTTTGGGTATTACAGTGGCCAATTTATTGCAATTGCATACGTGGTCATTTGCGCCAATGGGTATGGATTCGGGTTTCACAACAAACGCGCACCCAGAGGTAAACTGGTCCACTCTCACTGCCGTGAACAAGTCTCAGGTGCAACGGCTACTTGGTGACGATATCACGCTAGCGGAAAGGTTTATAATACAGTTTGATCTCACGATCACGGTACGAGGCTGCTTCAAGGTCCACTAAGCACCCCTTGACCTGCTAAGTTGTTCATTAGATGATACATGAATTAATGCACGCAATTATATCTTGCCGCATTAAGGAATTAGGAATGCCTATCAATCTCCCTGAGCCAGTAGGTCACACAGTTCTGAAGATGTAGAGTTCCGTGTTTTTCTATCTCTTGATTTACTAAGGAAAGCATTGATCCTCTAGTTCATCGACTTTGACCCCATCAGTGAGGTCGGCGAAGCGATGGAGAAACGGCTATTTGGCGGACGTTATATATTGACCCGTACGTGTCTGCAATTCATAGTCCTAGGGGATCGGGTTCCCAGCTAAATTTACATGATGCAGCGGTCGTAGGCTTACCCCTAGCGACCGTTTTATGTGAATGGCCACGTGATGGCACTAGCGGGATGATAAACCATAGAGACCCTATATGGCGAAGCAAAATAGAAGAAGTACGACAGCCATTCCCAGTTCTGTTTATTTCGAAGTTATTCTCAGCCCAGTTCTGGGATAACATTTACGCGCCAGGGAAAGCCGCCATGAGGTGTAAGTAACCATTTACCATACCAACTCCATGATTTTCCAACCCGACACCCATTACCCTACAGATGCTGGCTTAGTCTATAATACCCGCCCAGCGTCCTGTTCCACTATAGAATAGGTAGTCAGCTACTGATACGATTTGTTTATAGTCTGGCAGAGTGAGATATTCAAGAATTTCGAACTAGACAAGACGAATGAGGATAACTGGGACCGAGAGGAGCATGCCATCGCGGAGGCATACCAAGACGCGTGGTACGAACGAGAGTACTACCGCACCGGACGTCTTCGTAAGCACATGGAAATATGGGGGCTGACAGCTGTCAGTAGACTTTTACCTATAGGTATATCCACAAGTTCAATACGTTGTCGAGCTAATTAAAGTTTCTGGTAGTGGGGGATTTGTAATTGGAAGCTCCTAACTAGGTTCGCAAATAATTTTCAGAAAAACGAAGTTGAATGCGCTATTGCTTGCGTGGAAACGCGATATTTCGATTGTCATTCAGTAAAAAACTTCATAGAGAGGTTCCCGAAGGCTAACGGGACTACAGCTTTCTGGGTCCCCTTCTGTATTGGTACGTACGCAGGATCGCATCTAGGCGTAGCAGATGTTCAAAAACGAGTGTTTCTCACTGATAAATTCCTTGACCCTAGGGCTACTTATGTATGCGGCAATGCCCGTTAGAAAGTCCGAGTACTCAATGCCTAATCCTAGGTTAAAGGAGGTTCAGGCCATCACTTTCAAACCAAGTACGGAATGTGAAGTCTTACGGAAATATGACAAACCGGCCTTACCGGAAAAGGTGGAAATGCGTCCTACACATCGGACTGATTGGGATATGTTATCGCGTCCGAAGAATAGTCTATTCAATCCACTGCTCTCCGATACGGACACAGTCGTGGAGGAAGAGTCCGTCACGCAAATGAAATATCTGTCGTTTTTGGCAGATATTCTGAATTTAATAAAAGAGGAGAGGGCAGTTGTTTCACTCCGTTGGATTCGAGAAATCGAGCGGTGCGCCAAAGACCTTGAAGCTCAACGGCTGGATATCATCGCTACATACCCCTCAACCCATCTTTCTCGCTGGGCAAAGGAGTGGAATTTTGTAGCCCCCGATTTTTCGACTTCATTCATGGAAGATATTGTAAGATGGGACAACACAACTCAGGAGTTTATCAAATGCCCATTGGAAGTTTTGACGAGCGAATCAGAAACCAACCCGCCAGCGCCAACAACGCCAGCATCTACAACATCAGGATCTACAACATCAACATCTACATCATCAGCCTCATTACCGGGCGGATTCCCAGAAGACCACCCCTCTCCACCAGAACATACAGAGCCTTCGCAGGGTTGCACAATCATGTAAGCACAGTGGCTGGTGAGACTTGAATGCTCGGTAAAGACTAGTTTGTTATCACACACTACATAGAAGAACAACAGCGCTACAATACTTTTATAAAATATATGTTCATAATATATCGAGTAGCTCTGATTATTAAACGTTTGAAATTCTCTTTTGTTTGATATAGTTAAAAGAAAATTATTTATCAAAGTGAACCTTGAAATAGTGAAACTGAAAATTAGTATTGTAATTAAAGTGTTAAACAGATTATTTAGATAGGTTTCCCTATCCTTATTTAGCACATTTTCTTCTAACATTCACTATTGACTTCTAAACCCTCCAAGTTGTTGGGAAGCAGACCCTGGTGTGTTGACTTTCGTATCACGAACACTCGGGGAAAGAGACAAGAAACTTTATTCAACTTGGTTATAACCTCTAGTTCAATGGTTTGAAGACCTGTGCGCTCATTTTGACTCCATATTCGGGCGGCTGAGGGGCGACTCAGGTCATGCCACTTCTACCGGCTCATTAAAGTGGGTATACCTTGTGGTGTACTATATATATCGAGCAATAAGAAGTTAGAGTGTCCTGCTTAACTTGCCTACAGGTCTCGGGGTAAGTATGCCGGTCAGGAAAGTGCCACTATATGACCGTAATAGCCTCCAATCATAGAAAGCTGTGACGTAGAGGCATCCACTGATCACGATTCAGCGTAAAGGCCAGTAATGTAGAGAAGAGGTGTTCTTGATCACGTGTTTGAGTAATTGTTAGTCTAGGCTCCTACATAAGTCTAATACCGCCAGGCATGCTGGAAGCCCTACCGGGGTCCGTCGATCCTACGAGGGAATGCCATTGTACCTTCTGCTCTGATACACTAGACCGCCGTTTTTGATCCGCTCTGCTGTCTGGGTCTCGAGGAGGGCGACCAGCATAAGGGCAACATAATCAAGTGTCCTATAGGCGGTCTCGCCTCATCGGGGCTTTTACTAAATGCTGCCACATGCCGCAATCCAGACTTGATGGCTTGGACAGATAGGTTTTCACACAGATAGCTTATGCTGATCTCGGATGTGATATGCTCCAATCCTCGTTTACTTTTCGATGTGATTTGCTATTTGATTTTCATTTTCCTCCATTCAATGAGACTCACTCGACACCATCTTGATGATCAGCTTACTTCATAAGGGATGAGCGATCTGCAGCCGAAACGTCGATAACGCAACCTGAGAACTCATCTATGTGAAGCAGAAACACGGAGAATTCTGCATACATCCAATGAACCACCAGGTGACATCGGGCCCGGTTTTTCTTGGATGCGTTCTCACCTTTGAATTTGTATGGGCCTCGAACCCTAGCTAATTAGCACTTGGGAACTAAGGAAGGTTGCAATGCCGCACGGAGCATGCCGGGATCTAGGTATCTAAGCGTGCATACACCAAGGGGCGTGCGCATACTGCGTAGTTATCTTTATTTTTTTCGCGCCTAACGCTCGCCTCGCATTGGGCAATTACCCTAGATAACAATATGCCGTCGTTCTACCACGATCATCAGTGTCCTGTCGGTTGCTCGCTAGGTGCCTCTCCCCGCAGCTGGCTACTAGTACGCCATCCCTGACCTTATTAGGCGGTGACAGTCTATAGTAGTAGAGATATCATGATACCATCGCCGCCACATCACCGTCTACCTGCTCATACAGTAATCCTCCAAAAAAGCGACCATAGAAGAGACGTCCCGCGACCCCAGAATCAGAAAAATGGACCCCAAGCCCTGCCAAATCCCGGGCGTCATAGCGTCTGCAGCGCATAGACCTGATCAACATCTTGACCGCAGGCATGATGCCTGTTCCAAGACCAAGGATACACTGCAGCATGTAGTGTCCGAGTGAGGGTTTGGTAGTCCTTAATTTTTGTTTGGTCTTGCCAAGACGGCCAAGCCAGGAATTTTTCCTACTTCCGCGTAGGGTTAGCTTTTCTACAAGGAGCAAAGACGACCGGGGATCGCGATCCAAGCAATACAGCTAGTGGGCTAGTAACACAAGTCCGCAGGCAACGGCTGTTTCAAGAGTATCACTCGAAGAAAATGTTGAGAAATGCGGTCATATTCAGAAGGTATCGCGGCTTTTAGTTACATGAAGAGAATATACAGGTCAAGGTATGGTAGGGGTAATAGTAATAAAATTGACAACGCTGGTTAGGTAGTTACATAGGAAAGAAGGCTCTCTGTGTGAGTGTGAGTATACTATC
Organism: Xylaria sp. MSU_SB201401; assembly: GCA_002288965.1. NCBI lineage: Eukaryota > Fungi > Ascomycota > Sordariomycetes > Xylariales > Xylariaceae > Xylaria > Xylaria sp. MSU_SB201401. The sequence continues at coordinate 16,102 of NPFG01000009.1, forward strand.
GTAATCGGCCATACCATCCATTTTGCCCCCCCATCATTAATGACATAGAAAATAGGGAGCAGTGGAGTACTGTAGTAAGTAGCGCAAAGCAAGTAGGTATCAAACAGAAATCTCGCCAGGAGAAACTCATATACTTCTCAGACGTGAATTGGTTCCTGAACAGTCCAGAACCCGTCCTTGATCTCTAATACTTCCTTCACCGGGCCCGCCCACGCAGGTCTTGTCGATAGTCACACGGCCTTCTTGCCTCTGATTAAGATATCCTTGCCTTCCTCCCAGCCACGCATATCCGCTATTTCGAGCGGGGTGCGTCCGCTGTCGTCTATGGCGTCTAGATCGACGCCCCATTTCTCGATTAGCAGACGCAAGATGAGGGAGTCGCCCATCTCGACTGCTTGAATGATGGCGCTATGGCCGCGATACACCTTGTTCGGGTCCGCGCCCTTCCGTAATAACATCTCGATGATCTCGGTGTCGGGAGGCTCGTAGCGGCGTAGCGCTTTAACAATAGGCAGATGCTCGCCCGGCGAGTTTGGGTCCGCTCCTGCTTCGTCCAGGAGATACGCTACGATATCCTTGTGACGTTCGCGGATTGCTGTTGTCAAGGGGCTGAATACTCCACCGTTGCGGTCTTCGACGTTGACTCCTGCCGCTAGTAGTAGCTTCACTGACTCTAACTTGTTGGCTGACACGGCCATTTCTATTACGCCCTTGAATGCACGGGGTTGTGCAAGAGCAGGCAGCAGACGCTTCAGTATGACTGGGTACTTAACGGCCATGCAGACGGGCCAGTCTTGGCCGCGGATGTTGGGATTCGCCCCTCGTGCCAAAAGAGCCTCAACAAAGTCTGGTTTATTTAGACCAATTGCTGTTGTGAGAGGCGTTGCTCTTGTGTCGGGAGCCTGATCATTAGGCGATACTCCATTATCCAAAAGCCACAATAGTGCCTCCACTACTATGTCATTAGCTTGGGTCTCGTTGATTGTATGGGAATTAGTAGTACTTGTTTGACTTGACTTACTGTTATCGAACTGTACCGCTGTCTCCGCGATACCCTTGGGTGAATGAAGGTTGCCACCCGCTGCCACGAGGTGCGGTAAGAACTGTAGTCGATTATGGGTCACGCATTTAAAGCAAGGATACTCAGAGGCGGGGACATTAGGGTCACCACCATTGGCTAGGAGGAGATGGAAAATATCTGCGCGGTTGTCGCGAATAGCAGAACATAATGGCGTATAAACGCCGTCCTTCTTGGAGTTGGGGTCGACACCTGCATTAAGCAGAACACTCACTGAGTCGATCTTGTTGATAGACGTAGCGAGCTCCATGATACCCGGTGTCTTCTTATAGTCCGCACCGCGGCTGAGTAGTACCTGGAGGCATTTTGGCTGGTATGTGGCCGGCCAGAGCATGTGCTTTGGTCCCGGTAGGTTCGGATTTGCGTGATGGTCAAGAAGCGATGTGACAATGTCGACGCGCCCAGAGGTTACCGCTCTGAAGAGCGCCGTCTCGCCTTCTTTGCTCTTGCCATTGGAATCTGCGCCGTAGTTCAAAATCATATCAACAAGAGACTTGTTGCACTTGGAGCTGATGATTTTTGTCAGGATAGTCTCGCCGTCTACCGTTACCTGGTTGGTATCCGCGCCGTACATCAAGAAGAGGCGTATGAAATGCGTGTCGCCTTTAATGATAGCCAGGGCAAACGGTGAGTCGTGGTCGATGGCTGGGGGGAGATTAGAGTCAGCTCCATATTTGAGCAAAAGAGACGCAGCGTCTAAGAAACCTTCTTCGACTGCCGCGATAAGGGGTGATACGCCTGAGTGTCCGGCTAGATTAGGGTCTGCGCCAAACAGCAATAGCGTGCGCACAATTTCAAGGTCATGTTGGCGAACAGCCTCATTCATGGCATGGTAGTCTGGACCAACATTTGCGGGAACTCCCCGATCTAGAAGCTGTTGGACCGCCTTATTGTTCCGTTCACGAATGGCGGTAATGAGGTTCAGTTTTAGTGAGGGTGTATCAGCGCCTATTGAATTCCGAGGAGCCCATCGAGGCATCTTGGACGGATTCACAGGCAAACGGATAACCTTGGTCGGCTTCAGATCGTTGATATACTCATGATCCGATAGACCCAATTGCTCAAGTTCGGCCAACCCACCAGATCTCAAATCCTCTGGCGGATCCGAAGGGGGTGTCGTTCGACTATGGGCACTGCGTGTCGAAAGCGTGTCTGTATGATGAGAAGGCGTTCGTCTGGTGTGGTCAATCTGGCCCAGCCCATTCCAATTGGCATCTGGTGGCATGTCTGGAACTCGAGGTGGGTGTTCATCCCGAAGTGAGAACTGCATTGGCGGGCCAGACGTCGACGACCGAACCGTATTTGCGCGTGGGAGGTTGAGGGTGTGAACGGGAGATATATGATCATCCAATCCAATTTCGACGACTTGGCTATGATCGTGACTGTGGCTTGTGAATGAAGCATCCATAGCTGGACTAGCTTTCGCTAAGCTTGCTTTGCTCGATTTACCTCCCTCTAGCCGATCGAGAGCTGCTGAGAGGGCGGTATATCCAATACCAAGGGACTCGTCGATTTTCGCTTCTCCGATCGACCACTGAAACATGAGCGCGCTCACTCGTAAGGACTCGCGCGTTTTTCCCAGAGCTTGTCTCATCTTTGGTATCTCATTCCCCATGAACATTCTCCTCCAGCCTCTCGATAGCTTCTTTCCCGGTCCTCCACGTTCCTCGCTCAGGGAGCGATTCAGCCAATGGTCGACGCCCTGGAAATCGACGTATGCGGTGTTGAACTTGCGATCGAACTCCTGTGTCATCTCCACTGGCAACGACTGGCCAGTCCGCGTGTACTCTACCAAACCTGCTTCTATAGACCACATAATCCGGCAAACGTCCAGGAAATCATGGGCCAGCTCGTGCAACCCGTCATGATGGCTTGAGGCGGCCGTGATGTACTCAAGCATGTGAATAGCGATTATGTTGCCCAAGACCGTGGCCTTGTGGCAGTGGCTCAGGGCCGCTGCCTGATACTTGTCAGCGGTCATCACGTCCACCTCGCTGGCGGTGACTGGTAGATGGATTGCTATGATTGCTGTGCCGTGTATGTTACTAACGCCAATGGATGAAACGGAGAGAACGAGGGCACACGGGTTGACGTGCCCTCGGCCTATTAGTATTTCTACAAGCTAGGACCACACGACTCGAAACATACCCGGGACAACCACACTAGAGTACACCACTGCGTACTGTTAGGTACACAATTTACCAAGGATCTAGGTCCAATATTCCCGACTACCTATTTGAGAACCACAGGTCCGAGCGTGGATGCTAGTCTAAGTGGTGATACATAAAGCACGCCCCTGCAGGATTATTACATTAGTGCTTCTATCAGCTCGGTTTCCTGATGGCGCAAGTTCCTCACGCTTGGTGTGGTTACTATCTAGCAAGTCGATGGCGCAACGATTCGTTTCTAGCCCAAGCACCTTGGTGTTGGTATCTTGTTTGACTCTCTGTTGTTTGCTCGCTGCTGCAGCGGCATTGGACGGCGGGTATTTTCGCCATAATCGGATGAGATGAAACCAGCTGATGCATGCGCATTTGCTGCCGGTACTGCCCATCGGCCTTGTATCGGTTATTCCAGAACTGCGATAGGCCACCAGGGTCCGTTCACCATGCTACCCCGGCCTTCTATCGACATTAGCTTGACCTAGGAGAGCTTGGATACGGTTCTAGATCAGCCACTTGCCTACCCGGTTTTAAACATGCCTCCGGTAGCCCCGGCGGCCGTCGCTTGTGCGGATTAATTAGCCTGCGAGAGCTGTCCCAGGACCAAGAAAACCGCCAAGGCCCGAGGCATGCTCCGCAGCACAACCCACCGCCAAGCACGCCAACACATCGCCGGGATATGGCGGAAAAGGTCTCATTGGCCGTGGAAATTGAGCAACCCTTTCGAACCAAGATCTTTTTCTTTCGAATACCCCCAACCAACGCGGTTGAGCTTCGATGTGACCCCAGCTTCGCCTATGGGAGCATGGGGTGTCGTGGGGTGTCATGGCACGCTAGTCAAGCTTTGGCGAGAGTTCTTTTTCCTCAATGCTCACAGGGTCGTTCACTTTACCATGTAACTCCATGGCGGAACCCATGACTTCACCTGTAACTGCTCTCCAAACTAGTACAACATCACGGACGGTCGTTGAGCAAGCCCGCGCGGTTGAAATTAGCCCTGACGTTATCAACTTGTTGGGTTTAAGTACAAAACTTGAAACAAATTCTTATCGCCAATAGTCAGCCAGGCCCAGGCTGAAAGTCATTTACGCAGGAAATGTATCAGATAGTCATTCCATATTTCAACCTTCAATATCTCATGGTAAGTTGCTAGCCCTCCTCATGACGATGTCACTCCATCTAGATGGTAATTATCCTAAGAGTCGACGGATGCCCAGAACGATGGGCAGCCAGATGCTTGCTATACAAGTCTATGCACCGAGGTTTCTATAATGTAATCACACTGATGCAGTCAACGCTCGGCAAATCCAGTTCGCATTAACAGGCGAATACTATGATTGAACCTGTGGCAGCTCGCTTCAACATCCTATGTTTCAGATAATTGGTGTATACACTGTTATGCTTCACTTTCGGTAAAGGAGATCGATGCTTGAATCAACTTCCAACATGACTAGGGATGCCCCAGTTGGGCTGTGCCGTCTATTACCCCATTGAAGTAGTGATACAAACAGTCAACACGCAAGAGGCAATCAAGGGTCAGGGAAGAAGCATCAAGAGCTGAAATAATTTCCGTCCACGCTCCACCACTACCTAGCGCAACGCCGGGGATCGATCAAGTAGTATAGCAAGTATTGTAGCTAAGCCCACAATATCCCTCTCTCACCACAGACTTGAGAAAAAAACTATTGTTCAGCGATCCGCTCTTGACACTAGATCATGCATCAGTTCTTAGATCGATCTATCAATAGATCTACTGTCATTACTAGTTGACATACGTCGCCTGGTCTGTGGGTCGGAAGCAGTCATACTTGCCACGGCTTTTCAGCTTAGCAGATGTAGGAGTAAGGTTTGTGGTCTCGAAGAAAGACGAGAAGGACAATGCGTAACCCAAAGGGAAAAAAATCGCGAAGGAGGGTGTGAGTCAATCAATTCCATGTATGTAAGCTACATGTGCGCTTTGAAGCACCTCACTCACCATACACCGAAGGATGCCGCCTCGTGCCCTGCGCTGTCACACGGCTTACGTTCACGATCACGAACATGACCCTGAGACCCAAGGGGAAGGGGGTAACTGAGTCGATTGAAACCAGACTAGGTCTGTTTGCGAAGCTACTTGAGCTCCTGCTTGCCAAACAGGCGTTGTTTGCTATCCCGGACCCTGCTTCATATCCGCCTTTGTAGTCAATAGAGCGGCTCTTACACCCAACCTCCCGGGTTGAGGGGACCGTGCATCCTCGTCCCCCGGTTCATTGTGATCGATGTGGCCCCTCATAATTCGATAGAAGCAACCGATCCGTGAGAAGCTTGGAATAAGGAAGAAACGCTCAGGCCGATCATACAAGCTTCAGTCATACTCGAGTTACTCAGACCAGTGAGATCAGTGATTAGGCTACTAAGCGTCTTAGCAGTCCCTTCTTCAGCTATTAAGACCCCTTTCACTTGTACAGAACGGTCAGCTCTCAGACTATATGTATGCATTTCTTGTACCCCACAGGTTCAAGAATTAGACGAGCTGAGGCTGGGGCCGATAGGGCCGCCTCCGAGTCAAGGCGTCACTAATTACCTAGCCCAGACGCTTATCTACACCACCACCAGGCTAGGCTTCTAAATAGCAGAACCGCACTTCGTCAGTTCCATCTACGTGATTGCTCGATAGGTGGTGGCACACGTGCTTCTTAACAGCTAGCAGGTTAGCAACGATAGCATCAGCGTCTACGAAGCTTGTATTGATGATAGGATGAAGCTCAAAGTAGTACGTCGTTGTCGTCCATATCCTCCAAGCTAGGCATACAATTCAATAGGGGCCTTTTCTCCTCTCCCTATTGTGATACTACTCGGACGGACCACTCGCTCGTTCTGCTCGTGGGCACCGCTTATTGAGGAGTATCTGTTTGTCCTGAACCGGCTCATGTTCTTCGTATTCCCATTCCCAATACAGCCACCGTCGACCAGGGAGGCATTCCACCGAACCCACAGAGCTGTTAGCGGGAACCAATGGGAACCGCTGTCGGTTACCAAGATAGGTAGTGCGGGTTTTCCCTTGCACCGTCAGCATCTCGACAGCGACTATTCGCATGATCCCTGTCTATCCTGCACAGAGAAATATGCCATTAGAATTTGATCTTCCCCGCCCCAATCCGGACAATAATTTACCAGCTAAACAGTTACCGTCATACTGTACGTACGGCAGATAGACAGAGATCGCCCGGGCCGCAAATCTTGTTTGAAAAAAGCTACCGTACATAGAGATTTACCGGCTTTTCCCCCTACCCTGCTTTTGACGTCGCACCAGGGAAACGGGTTTTGACGTGCAATCACACTATAACCCGTGATCGAGATGATGGGGTAAGTCAGATATTGACAGGCAAGGCTCCCTGGACCCCTTGCAACCCTCTGCAACACGGATCGCTCCAGGGAGATGCCGGCTGCTGTCACTACTGCTGCCAATGCTGCACGCGTCAAACTCAGGTTTAGTAAACGCACGCCGCCATCGAGACAGAGGGGGGGTGGTTGGTACTGACTAAGTAAGGTATGGCTTCTAGCTGTGCGGGGTTTCCAAAAGCCACGCTCGGGTCTACCTACCGGTTTCTTGATAACCTCGCAGCAACGCAGCAGCGCAGCGACGGTACATTGGCCGTGAGGGCGGGCGGAGGCCCCCTCGTCTCTCCGCTCTCTGTGCCCTTTACCTGCAAACAAATCAGAAAATTTTGAGCCTGTGACGTGTCAATGGGCGAACCCGCAAACAGCAAAAAGTCCTGGCGATCGCCCATCGTCATGTATGTGTATGTGTAGCTAAGGTAGCGTGCACTACTCGTACATGCGTGCTGCGCAGCATTGCATTAAAGCGACTGTAGCAGGTCCAGGACGGCGACGGTGCTTCGTCTCACTCTTCACTGCACATGTAGTGCGCGCCGCCACCATCATCGAGAATGCAGACACACAGGAGAGGCGGTGATCGATGAAGATTGATTGACTAAGGTTTTCCCGCGATTTGGCCGATTGACTGACTGCTCTACCTTTCTTCTCCTCCTCCGCCGCCGCCGTCGCCTCCTCATCTTCCTCGAGTATCAGCTTCAGGCGAAGATCAGCGAGGACAGATGCGCACCCGTCGCGTTGGCGCGCTACGTCTCACTGGCATTCGTGTCGTGTGACTGCTCTAAAAAAAGAATGAGTGGGATAAGAAAGAGCGAAGGGAAAAAGAAAACAGAAGAAGAAAAGCCTGCTGAATGCTTCGCTTTTCACCTGCTGAGTTTGGGATACGTTTGACCGGCTCTGCTGGTTTCCTATTGGACTCCCATGCGACGCCAGCCTTGATAATGGCCGTAAGGAATGTGACGCATAGTGAGGAGTCCGGTTCCAACATGTGGTCATACCTTGGGTGAAATGCATACAAATGTCAAACAATGAAGGAGTCTGGGCACGTAAGTTGCTCATATCATGTAGTGCGAGTCCTTACATGCTTATAAGATTTATACACAAAGAGATACACACCTATCTCGTTGAATGGTACTTCTCACAGCAAAGCTTGAATCTCGTTGCTTAGGTACATACATGCAGTAGCTCTTCAACATCTTCAATGTCCATGGCCATTTCTATCAGAGGCGCAAGTGGCACACGCACACACAACTAGTACATTACGGCCTACAGTGCAAGCCAGCTAGCTCTAGACTTCCTTCGGGGCAACGAATCCTATGCGCCTCGAGGAACTCACTATCTTCTCTTACACGTGTTCGGGCTATCCCGTTAGACCGTGGTCTAGACGCATCTAACGGTGGCTAGTTCCATTTCAAGCCACATCATAGGAAGCTATGCCTAGAAGACGAATGAAACCGTGCCGGGCTCAATAATGCTTGTGTTGAGAAGGATTTAGGATGCCTTCTTCAAGACGGGGTTCTCTCGTTTCTATCCAGACCATTTATTCATCCTCGTTCCAATAACCTGTAGGTCGATGGACGAGATTTTCGTCTCCGGTGTGGCTTGTGGAATACGATCCTGCCTTGACCTTCTGCCTCAAACGAGACCGCAGATCCGCCGGCTTGTCGAGCGACAAATCCGACATCACACATTGCCTGCACAAAATTAGACCACTGTATAGTCCCGTTGACTTCCTCTGCAGCCGTGGGAAATATAAACCTAATCATCTTCTATGCTCGTTTAGTTGTTGAGATGATATTAGCAGGCGTTTCCTTGAAGTTCGAGGCTTTCGTTTGGCTTTCTTTGGCATCTTCATTTGACGCAGTATTATTCGTTTCGTTACTCTCTCGAGGCCTAGTCTTCATTTTCTGTCTTTCTGGCTTTACTACCGTTGTCGGTGTTTCGCCGTCCCATATCCTGGTGTTGCAGGGGGCTTCTTGTGTTGTCTTCTCTCGTCCAATTGCAGCCAGAATATTGGCCTCCTCTGTCGAAACAGTTTGCTTGTACTCGGCGCTCCTAGTAACGGTGACGACCTCCGGAATTCTCTCTACCTCATCTAGGTTTTTCACATGTCGGTGTTCGAATTAGATATTCAGTAGCTTGCGTATAGATGACCAAAACTCTTCTAGGACCGCCCTGGTCTCACGATGTCTTTGTAACCATTGAAGGTCCTTCGGTCCGCCTTTAGCAGGAAAATATTGCCATTGGGGGTAGCAGGTAGAACATGACTCCAGGGTTGACTTACTGGTATCCCACACTACTCCGTGGTCTTTCGCCATCACCCCACTAAGGTTCGCACAAGCTACTCGTGCTAGCGGACCGAACTTAGTACTTCAGAAGGCGTCGATATGCCAGCCAATGATTTGTAGAGGAACTCATTGACTCGCTCTCTTTCTTGGAATTTACTCGTGGCAAGGTGATGTTGTAAAGATCGAAATACAAGGGCCTCATCGAACAGATAACTGCTCAAAAGTGGGCTGCGGCCGATTAGGCTTAGAGAACACATTAGAGGATCTTCATAATACGTTCGTAACTCCTTTTGGTACCCGAAGTCAGCCCAAGCCGGCTCTTAGAGCAAGGTTTCAATGTGAAGAAATCAGACATTGTATTGCTGGAAGTCACGTCTCGGGACATGCCACGGGCTGTTCTCCTCGTCATCAGCCATATTAGGAGCTCTAGTTCTCTAGTCGGCTTCTCGTATTCAGGAGGTAATGGCTGTCCCGGGTGGATGCCCCCACGGAATCGCTGCTCCAAGTCTTTGACCTTTCTATACTCGACCACGACGTATTGCCACATCAATTAGATGTACAACGAACCTCGAAACGCGGTAACTACGTTTCTAATGAGTAACGGCTCTGGATCCAATGTACTGCTCGAGCTGGCGCCGCATATAAGCCGGATTGCATTGTAGCTGCCATAAATGATCTCTAGCGGCGCCAGCACGTGCATTTGCCAGGGATATAATATGATCCAAGTCAAGAGTTGGTGGTAGCGAGAAAGCGGGCAGCAGGTATGACGAAGAGAGCTCAATCTCGTCGGTGTCTTTAAACCTGCATGTGGAGGCCAACTCTCTCCATTTCGTAGCTTGAGGAGGCATCTCTCTACCGGCACTGTCCTTCATTATCGGGCACGGCATTGCTCTCGTCGGCATCGTATCGCTGAGAACAAATACCATCAGCTTATGGAGCGTGATAAATATGTCAAGTTGAGCTTCAATTAGTAACTCAGCTTTGGGGAACCCCAGGATATCACCCCTCCGAAAGGTAGCGAGATCTCCCTCAACAACCTCCCCATACCGCGGTCCAGAAACCACAACGCCCAATGGAGCATAGCGGACGCCAAAATATCCTCCTTTCCAGCCCATATCGAGCTGCTTGATATCAAATGCGGCCCATGATTCCGGCGAGTAATGAATCCGATAGTGCAACAACGCAAATAGAGCGTGTGGGTTACTCTTCAAGGGTTCACAGTCGAACCAAGGGGGAAGTAACGACTGTCGCGGCCCGTTACCGCGTGAAGTATCTGGTGGAAAAAGATAAGGACAGAAATGATAAGTGAATGGAGACCATGGATCTCTCGCGATACTATTAAGCGTGGCGGCCAGAAGAGCCCTTTCCCGCAGTTCTTGGTCGCGTTTTCTCTAGCGACTCATGAGCAAGTCGCCGTATGTTTCTATACACTGCGTGATAGCGCATATAGCCGCCCAGATTTGTAATAAGCACCGATGTATAATAACTTCTGCCTCTTCTCTGCTTATTTTCGCGGAGTATCTGTACCCCCAGCAACTGCGTTGTTCGTCGGGGGTATAAAATCCAATGTCGTCATCCTCACAATCGAGGTGTCGCGGCCAATGGACCTCCTCGTCTTCTTCCTAAGTAAGCATCGGGATATAGCTATCCGAGAAGATTATGGATAAGAAACGACGGCAATAGCCTGCGAGTATTTCAACCAGTAGCGTCAAAGCCATAAGGATTGAAGCAGGTAGTGAGTATATCTTTGTGGATTGTCGGATTTCTCGAAGCTGAATACACATCAGTCTGAGATGCCCATAAGTACTTCAACAAGAACCATGAGTAGATAAACGTTGCTCGCAGGACATCATTCCATCTCTCGGGTTCTAGACTCTAGGTGAAATCATGTCGTGATTAAATGGCGTCTGTGTGGGATCATGGATTAGAGCCGTGTACGCCTAGGCAATCTGCATTACAGTCGTTGAACCCTCGACGGTGTTTAATAGTAGTGCAATAGCACGCTATGGTCACCCGGGTCTCTATTGTACGACAATCATGAGGGGATGGTGCTTACCAAGTTACTTAAAATTGTGCTGTCAATTATGCCTCAGGGGAGTTACTATTCCTGTGTTGCGACCAAGGTTGAGGGACACGAATTTCTGAGAGATGCCTACTGGGTTGACGCGGATAAGTTCGCAAAGGTGTAATACCTGAGAAGTTGACCAGCTGCATTGGGCACTCTGTAGAGGCTACACAATTTGAAGGCAACGCCAAAGTATGGAGAAGATTGTTGTGGTAGTTGCTGTTGCTCTGCCTCCTTGGGTTTGGGATGTTGTTGTCAAGGATTGTTGAGAAGTTCTGAGCTTGGGAACTTTGAATGTTTGCTTGTACACATGGAAGTACAGTAAAAATCAGTGGAATGTGATAGATACAACCGGAAGAATGAATTTGAGTGGCTAATGTGACAATAGCTAGTGTCGCCAGGCATAGTCGCGATGTGTGTATGTCCTTTTAGTTGCCATTAATTCTAGCTACCACAATATAGAATAGCTTCACAGTAGTTCATTCGTGTGGTATTTCTTTGTTTAATAAGAGATCATTTGGTTTCCTAGTGTTACCACTCTCATTTTTCTAGACAATCCCTGCGTGAAAAAGGGTGCAACTCGGGGCTTAAACTTGAGCCCATCTACAATAATCACATTGATCTGTCGTGGCTGCCAAAGCCCATTGAGGCCTCCTAATGAATTCCCTGGCTTTGATAGCTAATCTTGACTCCATGTACAATTGAACAGGCCTTCATAACCTTCGAGATCTGCCAAAATGCCTCACAAAAGTGAAGACCTGGGTTAATTCGCATAAGATTGCGTAAAAAGGGGCTGTGCGCATGTAACAGAATATTCATCTTTCCCTCACAGGAATTGCTGGCTAGTAATCCACCACCCTCCCAAGCACTCTAGGCTAGGTAATAGCTTTCTTAGGAAAAAAAGTGAGAAGAAAGTATAAATAAAACAAAAGAAAGGGAAAATATATGAAAACGTACAACACCGAGGATTCGCTGGTCGTCACCGACCCAACTACTAATCCGGCGCTCACTAGCTTATCTATGGGGGAGCGGACGGGACCCCGAGTTCTCCAATGGCTATGGTCGTACGTGAGAATGTTTCTTTCATATCGTGTTTATATAGCAAAATCATATGAGTATTCCATATCCCATATTTGATGTTGAGTTATAGAGTAAACAATGCTCAATACTTAGCACAAGGGGCAGCGCTAAGTGATTGTGGCGGCGCGGATACTTTAGACTTCCCCTTTTCTCATTGCACATATGTTATAAGCCTGTCTACCTGAGTAGCAGCGTAAGTGATTGACATGCCTGGTAAGTATCCCCGTCGCCTGATTGTGTAGACGCTAATTTTATGTCACGGGCGAGATCACATATAGTCCCTCCTCTTTACCTACAAGTAGAGAACAGCAGCCTATAAATATTGGCGTGCGGTCTTGGTGAGGAAGGTCCAAATCCCGTATTAAGTTTGAGCACACAATACGATGATCAGGCTCCGTTCTCGTATCTATCCTAAAGCCTTTCACAGCTCACAGCAGACTAGTGAACAAGACGAGGGACGGAGATGAGAGATGTTAATATAGACGTTCGCGCTAAAACTTGTGTGGGAGCAGGAAATGCGTCAAATATTAGAGAATAATATCTCTATTTTCATTATCCTAGATGCCAGCTCCCAGCTGTCAATTGCTAAGGTCGCAGTACGGATATCAAAGCCACGTCAGATAATCGCGGTATTCCCGAGCTTTTCAAACCTAGAGTCTTGGAATTTCAATGTCGCAGTTGCAGAATCATAAGCAGGATTAGATAACTCATTCTTCGAGGAGTTCAAAAACGTGAAAGGACAAGTGCCACCTGACGGGTAGCCAGTGGATGATACCATCATCAAGCCACTAAGGTTGGCGACTCGCACAACTTGGGCTAGGTCTTTACTCAGTGTCTGAGTACCTAAATACAGATTTAATGAGTCTAGGTGAGGGAGTCGTCTATCCATAGGGCAATTGCGACGGATAGGTACCTATGTGTAGTTACCTTCATCATCAGTTTACGAAAACATCAAATCATCCGACTTTAGACGGCTGGCTACCCAAGCACCCTAGATGTGCTATCAAACTTATTAGAGCCATCCTCAGCATCAATGAGCATATTGCCGTATCACAATATATTGGTCTGGTAGTTACCTAGTAAGTAGTAGAGCAATCGGCTGTAGTCTGATGAATTTCCCATTTGGCTCTTTTCACCTTTTTCTGTGTGCTATCTAGTATTGGCCAACCTTGAGCCTAGAATCTACTTTTTTATATAAGGAGTACGAGCGGAAGGCTTGATGGCTACCTATAATCTATAAAGAGTGGGTGGTTGATGTCAAAAGAAATGAAGGGATGTGAGTACATCAGATGCATATTATCCGCAGCAGGCACGAACAAGCAGCTTGGAACATCAATTGTCCTGTTCACTCTATCTAAGATTTTGCTTGCGTCGTTAAGACGCCGATCGCAGAAAGGGACGCCCCTGGCTAAGAGTAGAGAGTGCTTACAGTAGATAAAGGAAGTAGAGCAGGCAAGATGTCTGCGCAGAGCACCGCCACAATAGATCAGCAGAGAGTATCGTACCAACTTGTCGATTTTGCGAGTATTCTGGTTCCACGTGATATCAACTTCCCCTCAAGGGTCTCGGCAAAAGACGCTTCTCAATGCTGAGCCAATGATGATGGGGATCAAGAGCTAGGCTCCCTTATTTCTTTCTCAGTGATGCCGTGAAGGCATTATGTGACGGCAATGAGTACATCGTCAATAGAGGTATCCTACGAATACCTACAAGGGCTTAAGGACGATATGAAACGTAAGGCTGCTTCAGAATACTACGTTACTACGTATACTGAGACTCAATATTTTCGACATGAAATTTCCGACTCCTATCAATTTTTCCCCCGAAGACGAAGAAGTAACGATGTATGAGATCTTCCCGTTATATACGGATCACAGAATGGCGGTCTAGCTCGACTAGGATAGTACGGACTGCAGACATTCATTCTCGTGAATGGCCGTAGCAGGTTTATACCGTGCAATACAGTATAGTGTCTCAATTAAAATTTTACTCGATTCAAAAAAAGGCATGAGCGTGCGCCCCTGTCGCTTGTGCGACGGTACCGGGTGCCCGGATCGTATCGTTTTCGATGTGGCGTTGATGACCTACCAATCAGCGCGAGGTACTCGCCTCGCGAGAGGACAGTGGCTTCCAATAAGAATCCTTGAACACCTTCTGATGAGATGAATCGTGATTGATTACTCCCGTCTTCACCTCGCATCGCCATGCATGGGCCCGGTCGTTACTACAGTAAGGCCAATGTCTCTAAATGCTACAAATTTACCGCTGCTTTGTTTGACGTAGTCAAGACATTGCATTCCTGGCTGAACTGATAGAGGATACCACAACCTTAAGGCAAAGCGAATACTCATGGAGTTAGGCCAGCAATGGCGTTGCGAGGTTCCGAATGTGCAAGCTCTTGCAGTTATAGCAACAGGGGCATTCTCTTATGTGGCTTGCATCCAGCTGCTGTAGGATTGCTTAAGGAACATCACCCGATATTGGCACGAGCTACCTACCGGATTACGAATTATCTGTTAGCATTGCTTTTGTCAGTGCTTATTTGACCCTTCGAAGGCGAAGGGGCTCACAAGTAGAGGTACACCGCGAGACTTCCTCTATCGTAGAAACGTACCAGTACTTGAGATTGACTTCTTCTGAGATAGTCTTCATAGCTTTCCGGAACTGCTTGTTCTGGTAAAAATACCGAAGACACGCTCGCGGGCCGATTGACAATGGTTGCGAGAGGACATCGCCACCGTTGGGACGGACATAAGCGGGCGGTTACACTTCATCTCCAGCTGAGGTCGGCGATATGAAACGTAGGAAATTGTTTGCGAGAAAGCATGTTGGGAAGAAGTAAGAATGAATCTTACGATTCACGAATGAAGAACCTGTTAGTCCTCGAACTATCATCATCTTACTTCTGCCGATAAGAAAGCGCTAGCAGTTATATCCACTACTGCACGATGTGAATATACGACGGAGGCCGTTGTGCCGAAGCGCCCCAGCAAGAGGTGAGGTCAAATAGCTGAGTAAGAGACAAGGGGCGAGAGGGGGGTAACACGAAAGGAGGTACCGTGGTCATGGGACCGGCAGAACAATCCAGGCCTTGGGTCGTCCGGCATTTGGAGAGGAACTTTGTATTTCCATCGATTCCTAAATGGGGGCTGAAGATGACGGCTCAACAGATGTCGCTTCGGACCCAGACTCGCCCCCCATGCAGCTTACTCGCTCTGAGGGTGGGCTGCCAACCAAACAAAGTCTCACCGATAGTTGACGAGAATCCAACGGCGCGCGGGATGCTGCTTTGGGCTACTGCGGTGAGAAAACGGTTCTCGTCAGTCACATGTAGGCGCATACGCGTGGCTGGACCGGGTCATGTGCTCGCTGCCTCATGCGACGAGGGCCAGCGGTGGTGCCGGTTGACGATTGTTTCCCGTCCCCCGTCATGCCGTGTAAAACGTCACCCGGCAGCACTTGGAGAAAAGTACCCGGCATTGTGTTGCGTTGCGTTGCGGCTGATGCCATGTTGCTGTTATTATTGCCAGCAACAGCTGGATCTGCGTAAGACGAGATGATCCCAACCTTGCTTGGCCATCGATGGCATGATGAACACGTTTCGGGAGGGAAACACACAAACTACAATCAGGCGTTCCTACTATTCTCTGTAGGGGTGTACTGGGTGTAGCGTATGACGACCGAATAGAAAGCATGTCGTTGTTAGTTCGGAGCTCGCTCGACAATAGCTGATCTCATCATGGCCAGTTCATCCCCGCGCCTCAATCGCCAACGATACAAATGCAGATTCGGCACACAAGCGGTAGGATGTTGTACATGCCTACCTTAGGTACTGACGTGTATACGATGTAGTAGCGAGTCAGCAAATTTGGGGGAATCTTACCCACCCAGATACCTATAGTACCTACCTACCTACCTACCTACGTACCGTGTAAGTAGCAGCTTACTAATTATAGTAATCCATAATCGCCGAGAGCTCATCATTAACGCCGCCAATTCCCCGATAAACTCCGGGCGCATCTTCTCTCGTCATTCTGGCGCAACGGCAACTGCCAACCCTGTTTCACGGCACTTGGATCGAGCAGAACATCTGAGGTCAAGATCTACCAGGCAAGTTTGTCCGGCCTGGTACTTTCGTCGCCTACCTCCATCTTTCGTCGTTTACACGTCAGTGGCTTCTGTGTCACGCTGTAATGCCATGTTTTCGCGGCCCGACCAGCCATTAACCCGATCCTACCCACCATCCCCTCTCCATCTCCATCTCCATCTCCATGACCTTCCTCCGATACCTAACCCTACCGTCCAGCCCGAGCGCCATCCTCCCCAAATTCCCCAGCTACGATTTTGCGTCACGCGTGCAAACAGTGCTGCAGCAGGAGCTTTTAGCCTGGAAGGCCCGGCCGCCCAGCTCTCGTGGCCCCCCACCACCGCCGAGCATCATAGCCTTCACGCCGACACCGACGTACACCCTTGGCCGCCGACAGACGGAACCCTTATCTGAGACCGAAGTCGCCCGTTTGCGATCCCCCCTCTTCGTGCCGACTCCTAGCGTGAGCGGAAAATGGATGGTGAACGATGGTGATGAGGACGGTCGCGGGCAAAACGCCTTCTTCTTCCCGACGATCACCAACGCACCTCGTGGCGGTTTGACGACGTACCATGGCCCCGGTCAGCTCGTTATTTGGCCTGTTATTGATCTACACTCTCCCTTGCATGCGCACCTGTCTGTGCGTGACTACGCGTGCTTGCTCGAGAAGACGACGATCGCAACGCTTGAGCGGCTGTGGGGGCTTGCCGGGTTCACGACAGAGAACCCAGGCGTCTGGGTGCGGTCTAGGAGTGCTCGGGGAGGACAAGATGGGGGAGGTGACGAGCGGAAGATTGCGGCTCTCGGCGTCCATCTCCGCCGTCACGTCACAGGCCTTGGCGTTGCCATCAACTACAGCACTCCAGTAACGGGGCCTTCGGAGACTAATCCCTGGGGCCGTATCGTGGCTTGCGGTCTCGGAGACCGTGGCGTTACAAGTGTTCGCGCAGAACTCGGCCACGACGGTACCAGCCAGGACGATGACAGGGTTGCACTGGCGAACTTAGGGGATACATGGCGCTTTGAATTTCAAACCCGACTCAAGATGCGCTGGGACGTCACCGATGACACGGCTGGACGTGACATTGAGCAGCAGATGACGAGCTTCGGTGCAAAAATCAGAGGCTGGGACAATGTCGAAGTCCAAGCTCGCCCCATCAGCGATCTTAAGACCTAACGTGAGTCAGGTTGAAGTTCTTGCATATCTTCAACGATGCGTGGGCCTGCCGAAATGTCTGCTCGTTAGTGCCCGCGTATCATATGGAGTCTTGACCTCTGCTTCGTCCTATCGTCAAACGCGCCATACACTTGGCCCTCCTGCAACTTGTGCCCTGCAATAGGCTGCTCGGCCGCCGGCGGAGGACTACCCTGTGCTTGACTTGATGACGTCGGCTCGTCTTCTCCAGACGCCGAGCTGATGAATTACACTACACACTTAGACCAGCTAACCAATAAGCCCAGAATCTACCGGGATTTGCTCCATTCGCCACACGCGAATGGGATGAGCGCACTATATAAGGATACAGCGACAGACTTAATGCATTCAATCCTCATTAATCACAGTGTTTTGTTGGTCTCCAACTTGGCTTTTCTCAAGGATTCCGGCCCACCCCCAATACCACAATTCATGCATTGTGAACCCCGAAGAAGCAGAACAAGAGGATGATAGAAAGTGAGGCTGGCGGTCTTATGACAACAGACGGGGCCTGGTCTAGTCCGAGCTTCAATACAAAGAGAGCTTCACGGACTCCCTATTCGCGGAAGCCCAGCCAATCCACAGCGTTCATCGCCGCAGAGACATGATACCTACAGTATTCCAGAGAATGCATGCCGACTGGGTATTTTAGTCATAGCTTTGAATCCACGCTAGTCTCTCACCCCTACTGTAGACATGCTACATGGATCGTACCTAGAGTACAGTATCTGGGTCATGCGATAGAGAAATACATATACATATCCACAAGAGAGACCGGTGGACACCGAGACGAGACACTAGAACATGCTAAATAGTAAACCTGCGGGTATTCCCGAACGACGCGACCGCCACGTCGGAAGCCAGATCTCCGCAATGCTTCGGACTCTCGCTGCTGAAGAAAACCCCGTCAGTGGTAGTGTATAGGTAGGTATGCGACAAAACCGCCGGCCGCAAGCAGGCCCCTTTTCGAGTATAGCCCAGGTTTTTTCCCATCCTGGGGCTTGATGCACCGGACAAATTAGGTAGGTAGGTAGGTAGGTAGGTAGGTAGGCAGGCAGGCAGGTATGTAGTAGCAGTCAGACGGTTCAGTTCAGTCGTCTCGTGTACATGTAGTCATTCGTTCCTTGGCTACTTCCACTCAAGGACTCGGAGGGGAACAAGCAGCCAATATTGGATTTATTGGGACCTTTGTATCCATAGTAGGGGCGAGTGCGGTGCGGTGCAGCGGTACGTGCGCAGGTAAGATAAGTAAGTACTTCAGCGACTTTCCTGGCTGCTTTTGCTCGTGGCGGATCTTGATTCGCACTAGCGATCGCTACAGGATCGTGCGCGTGCGCGAGGGTGGTAGCAATTACATAGCCTGCGCTGCAGTTGGTAGTTTTAGTGGACAAATACATTACATGCCCATGCCAATGCCATGCCATGCCATGCCGCCACCATCCTCTGAGCACGCATGGTGGTATGTATGGAACGTACGGTATGACGATGCCCACAGTACAGTATAGTCGTGCGTGCGAATACCATGTGTATAGGGAACGGACCGACTGTTTTTGAAACTTGCTTTATACGGAGAGAACAGACAAACTAGTACTGCAGTACTTAATGTGATTTACTGTAACGCCTACATATGAGTGCTTCGTATGTACGGAGATAGATGTTCTGCCGCACATGTAATGCAACATGTAGCATATGTGCGGTTCACCCTATTATCAATTTCTGCTGCTACCTTGATTGGCAACCTAGGCATGTACCTATTCTTGGTTTAGGGTTGATAAGACGATTGTCCATCGTGCCATGTTTATCTCTATCCTACCCTGTCCTTTCCTTTCAGAAGAGTATCCAACCCAAACTCCAACGATGAGAAAACCGGAGGAGAGTCAGTAGTACGATTTTGCCAAGGGGCAATCAAATACGTACTCTCTCATTGAGCCTGCTTACTAAACGGAGTACGCTAACTTACCAATTCCATATGTAATTAACATCGGTTGTCAATGTCGGTGTTATTCTCCCAGAGTCTTGCACCGCAAGGGGGGGCGAGGCTGGCTACGCTAGACCACAGAGTATACTAATAATTCCATAGATATTTGACATTTGTTTATGTAGATGGGCATGGCGCTTATGTGCTGTAGTGTTAAGCTTGGGGCATCTGAGAGCATGGCCGTAGTATGTATATGTAACCAGATACACGGTATATCCGAAGGCAAGGAACGTTTATGGCTAGAAAGCGGGTAATATGCGATTATTCCAAAGGGATAGTCAGGCACCGACATCGGGAGAGGCGCTCCGACTCGTATTTTGTATGTGTGCCTAGCATAGTACACCGTCGAAGTGGCCAAAAAAGATGGTACTTGCATGCATACATACAGCTGTCTGTCTATGCTTACTGGCACCCGTCTCCCTGATCCAGCACCACAAGGAGGCTGTGTACGAGGACACCTATCTCTTTCCCCGTAATGTATGAAACTGTGCCCTGGCGAGGCGATGAAAGAAAAAGATGTCAGACCCAGCAACACCACCTACATGGGTGGGTATGACATCTTTTTCTTTCACCGCCTCGCCTGGGTAATAGAGAGAGTGTGCCGCAGGATTACACAAACCGGTTCTCGTAATCTTTGTTTGTTCTTTTTGCTGATGTTGAGATTATGGCGTTGTTGCTCTAGAGTTCGGGAAACAATCTATCTCCAACCTCAATTTAGCCCTTGTCTCTCTTTCTCTCTCTGCGTATATGTCGGCAGTAGTCCTATGCACACCCAGTCCTGCTTCTTCTTCCTCTGAACCATTAAGCGTCACGTTGTCCTATAGGCCTTTTCCAAATCGTGCCTAAGCACAATATTTTGTCTCATAACGTAATTATTGATCGTGTTCTCGTCGCAACGGGATCAACGCATTAGCCCGCGTTACCCCCGAAATGCCGTAGCCAAAATGCCGGGTCGCTCGTAACAAAAGCACAACTCCTTGCTAGAATTGGTTACTCTGTTAAGAAAAAAATACCATTGCGCGTGAATACCAAATGAGGTTGCAGGGAGCAAAAAATGAGAAATAAGTAAAATCACTACGGGCCGCAACACCGGTTTGAAGATGCAACCCGACTAGATCAAGGAAGCAAGACGCGCAGACTCCTCTATGCCTACTTCTCCTTTTTGATGCCTGAGCTGTTATCTGTGCTCCTTTTTCGACACCCTATCCTGTTGTTTCCGCTACCTTGAGCCTCGTCTTCGGCGTCTGGTTGGTACATCTCCGGTTGGAAGTTTTGGTTATTATAGTGCGCCGTATTGAAGTGGCTGTTTTTGAATGTGTTTGTCGTGGGCTCATAAGCGTTGCTATTTCCCACTGCAGCTTCGGGGGGATTAGGAAGAAAACTGTACTTGCTAAAGCGAACGGGATGCTCCGTGTTTCGTGGCTGTGGAGGGCTTGGTTGGTTAAGGGGTGCCGATATTCCTTGTTGCGAAACCCAAGACTGGCTGGGGGAAGGTGCATATTGGTCTGTCATCGGAGATGGACTAGCAGAAGGAGGACCAAAGGATGATTGCAACCCTGGAATCATACCTAGTACACTCATGTTCATCGTATAGGATGCACCTTGTAATTCTGGCACTTGGTTCTCATAGTCCTGGTTGTGAGGCACAAATGCGGTGACTCTGTTGATCTGAAGGTTGAGTGGAGCGGGAACTGGTGGGATCGGTGTAACGCGGGCTTGAGTTTCGCGATAGAGAATATCATAATGGCCAGGGCGGTACAAGAGATATATGACGGGACCTAGGGTAGATGGATCCTGCCCGTTAGCTTCGTCGGGAAGTCGGTGGACGTTGACTTCGCTGCCTTCACTGCGATCCAAATAGGCAATGTCAAGCACTATATTCACAGGCTTCAATAGGATATCATGGACCAGGACGACGCAGATATGATCAATCTCCCTGTTGACCGGCATCACCGTCGTCGTGAGATAGGTCTCCACGTCGGTGTCCAGATACGATGCATATTGATCGGAATGGCCTTTCAATCTTGCACATGCTAATAGGCGAAGATGATAGACAAGGCATTGGGATACGCTGGAATCATTGAATCTAGCCACCAAAATGGAATTGGCATCAGCACCCTCAGACATGGCTGCGATGAGGTCTTTGAATAAGTCGAGAGTCTCCATGACCATGAGTTCCAACATCGAAGGGTCCTGTTCACCGACATCTTCAATATATTTATTGAGGACATTCATGCGCTCCAACTCGCTCTGAAGGAAATTGACGTCGCCGCATTGCACCAATGTCTCAAAATACGCAAATGCAATAGCTGTAATCAATGTCAGCATCCGAACTTGGATCGCAAATGGGGCCCAAGGAAGTAATCGTAAGATGAGTGTAACGTGTATGTCATGCGGTTGGAAGCTGGGAGGCAGGTGTACAGTACATCACTCTATCCCAGCGCGTTGGTGGATATTCTAGCTGGGCCAGGAAGTCACGGGTACGCGCGAGAGCAAGATATAAGAAAGAGACACGTGTAAAAGAAACAAAGCGATGGATTTATAGGGATGATAAATGAGAGACTCACCTCGGTAGCCACAGTTGCCGTCACCCTGAATGGGCCGATAATGCAAGTATGTCTGTGGCAGAGCCTAGAGAAAGCACCGATGAGTCAACAAATTGAAAAATCAATGTGGTGCTTAAGAGGCGTGCAAACTGACCATCGTTTTAGCGACGTATGTGGGATCCGCTCTGGCGTACTCTTCCGTGATGGCTTGGCTCGACGTCTTCTCGCCAACCAGAGGACCCTGTAGTTGAGCCGTGAGCATGAGTCTGTGAACCAGTTGCCTACATTCCATGATTTGAGAGGCGTGGGTATGATAGCGTTTGAGTAAATAAGAAAGGGCGTTCTCAACGACACTAAGTTAGATGGCAGGTAAGGTCGCAGAGAGACAGACATGTGACAATACAGTTAATCAATATGAAGCGTCCACGGTCCTTCCAGCCATCGGCGGCGTTTTGTGCTAACACATGTATACGTGGCGCGTGCCGCACATATGAAAAGAGATAATCTTTCGCCAGAGTGGGCTTGAGTGGGCGACAGGTGTGATAGGTGGGCAGATTGTCCATCATGTAGAAGGGCTGGGCTCACTTACCGTTAAGCCCGGATCATAATCCCTCGCAGCGGTCTCTTGCTGAGCGATGTCATTGTGGTCAAGTTCCTGGTGCGGATCCATCTTGTAACCGGCAATGCTGCGGGTCGGCGCATGCGGGAGCTGGGACCGGCGCCGATGTTGAGATTGAGGTTGATGATGCTGGGGCGGCGGGAGCTGGTTCTGGTGCGGGAGCGGATGTTGGTGGTGATGATGACGGGGCATTGGCACGGCGGACATCGGAGGGTTATAGAGACCAGGGTGGGCGCTGCTAGCGCTGCTGCTCCCACCGCTGTGGCGGTAGGCTGCGCTATTACTGTTGCTGCTGGGCGCGGCCAGTGCAGTGGGTAGAGGCAGCCCGAGGCCCTGTACGAGACCCAGGCCCATGCCCGCCGGGCCACCGCTGCCACCACTGGCGCTGGCGTGGAAGGCGTTACTCGGTGCTGCTGTCGTGTACGCCCGCACTGAGGCACTTACACCTCCGCCATCACCATCGCCAGCCGCTACACTCCCCCCAACATGTCCCCCGCCAAACTGGCCCAGCAGGGGCGTGGCTTCGAAGGAGTAGTCGGGGAGACCAGCGTTCGCTACGTGAAGTCCATAGGGAAAGAACGGCGCGTAGGGGGTTGGTTGAGGCTGGAACATGCCTATGCCTATGTCTATGCCGATGTCTGCGCCTGTGCGTACGTCCGAGCCTGGGCCTGAGCCTCCGCCTATCCCCAAGTCTGTGCTACTGCCGTCCGTGCTCCTGGCTGCTGAACCAGAGCGCGGGACCGATCTCCGTTCCTGATGCGCCAGCTTGGAGCCCACGACCAAAGTATTACAGTGTCTCCGAGTGATCCGGTGTGGCACCCCGTTCCACTGTTGGTCAATCCAGACGACGGGAGGGCGTGCTGTACGAAGTTCATTTGACTGGCTACCTTGTCGTTGCTTTCCTCACTTTGGACGAAAGGGACCGACAACCAATGGCTGGTAGCTACCAATTCCGGGTTTGCGGCGGCAGACTTCCGAAGAGACCATCCAAGGACCGGCGGTGGAAGGACAACGAGGGAAGCTAAAATAGCGGAGAGGGGGAGGAGAAGGAGAAGAAAAGAAAGAAGAACCAGGAAACCAGAAGAGAAAAAGGGCGTCGAAGGATAGATAAATAATAAGGGGAGGGGATATTGGAAGAAAGCTGGGCAAGATAGAGACCCAGGAATCCGGTACACACCCGGTCTTTTGTCCCAAACAGCTGGAGGGCAGACAGACATAAGTACCCATACTTGACCTACGCCCTGATTGACGGCCATACCGGTACTAGGTAGTCGTAGGTCGAGAATTCCCACTACTACCGCTGCTACTACTACTGGCACTGGCACTGGCACTGGCACCACGGCTACCGTCAGATGGGTTTGGACTGTATTGAGGACGGGGACGCGGACGCGGACGATGTGACGGGTCGCAGCAGCTAGCTGGTGTAGCTACACTACTGTACATTACCATCCTTTCCCATGGCGCCATTGCCAAGGCGTGCGTGCTGTACTCGGTATGATGTGTGTAGATGCACGTACGTGTACAGTACTGCACTCGCAGCGGACGTGCAGTTACCAAGATGAGAATAGGCATCATCCTAGATATTGAGGCTATAGTACCTCTCCATACACGCGATGCTACTTGCCAAACCATCCTGGGAATATTACTACTACTAAGGGAGTCGGCCTTACACGAGGCCAGCGCATACGGGTCGGCCAGGCGGACGGATAATGTAGGCGTCTTAATTGTCATGGTAGGTAGGTACCTACCTACTTATAGAATAGAATGAATAATAAGATTGCCCCCGTATGTTATACTCTTGTGCTGAGGCCGTCAACAAGAGAAGGCTGCCTGGTTGGCGACTTGTGTAGCTCAGGCTCATACATATGGTCGGAGCTCCATACGGTTAGCATTCTTCGAACGATATGGCACGAGACGACATGCAGGGGTGGTGGAAGGAGAAAACCGTCAGAGGATAAAGATTCCATTCGGTAATAAACTGAATATGTTACCTAACTGCACACTGGACAATAGGTGGTAGAAGGGGAAAGTTGGACACCATTGAAAGGAAAATACAGGAAATACAGTGTAAGTATAAAGGGAGCCCACTGACAACTCCTCTTGGCCCTTTCAATCCCTGCAACACATGCAATACGTGTAAACTAAATAGGTACAGTACCTACAGTCGTTGTGTGGATCATCTGGGAAGACCTACACACCGGGAGCATCATCACAGAAATGGCTCCGATACACACTTACTATCCTAACTTCGTTTTCCTTGACGAAGTACATGCCTTTCAAAACCTCAATAACTTTGCAATGCTTCTGCCTGAAGCGATAATTTCGTACCTAGAATACTAGAATACTGAGTACTAGAGATGAACCGCCCGTTTACACTATTGACTTGGGTGAGTGAGGTACAATAGTATGTACCTATGTATGAACTTGTGTTTAGGTGGTAGTGGTGCAGTACTGGCAATGTACCCAAAGTAGAGATTCGAGGTCTGTGCCCCCAGTAGGCATAAGAATATTGCAACCCCGCCCTCTCTCCCGATCCACTACCTAGGGTCGTACCTAGATAGGCACACTTCAGCATCTACAGAACTAGTAGATAGTGTACTTAGTACAGCCCTTGCTGAATATGCCAATAGGAGAAACTCCCTACATTCGCTCGTTCGCCAATCCATCACCAGGCGCGGAAACTAACCCGCTGTCTCCATCGCTCAGGACAAAAGATCTTTTCGTTGCTGATAATCCGCCAGCGCTATGAAACGCCTCGCGGTATCAGGGCATAATAAAGCCAAATAAAGTCAAATATATCGTCCCATCACCATCTCGTCACCACCTACATCACCAATAACGGCGTGGCCAGCTCGCAGACTATTGCACGAGGCTGCTGATTCGAGCTGATTCGAGCTGGCATCAGTCGCCGACAGAACTACGTTACAGTACTAAGCATACAAAGCATGTCTACCTACCACAACAAGCGAGCATCGCGGACGGTGGCGTTCATGGCAGTTTTGAGAACGATATACAACTAGGTACAGGAGGTACAGTACCTACCAATACCATCCTAATGCGTCGAGGTAATCCGTGTCAGAAGTACGTCTACGACCCAAGTCGAAGGGCTTAGAGCAAGCCACTTACTAATAGGGCACCCAGTGCCATGTGGCCTGTGGTATCATCGCGTATCTTGACCAGAACGTAGCTTATCCAGCCTCTTGTCCAGTGATATCGTCTCTCTTGAAGGGCGTGCGTCCCACCTGTTCACCACGCCGACCAATATCGTCTGCCATGGTGCAGTCTGCAAGGTACTGGCTGTCTTATCCTACAACGTTGTTTAATGCCGAATGTTCAATTTCCTTTCTCCTCCCTAGGTTGGGCCGACGAAAACCGCAGCCTTCATCACTGTCGCCCTTTAGGGGGCGCCTGTCATCAGTCCTGACTCCAGAAATTCAACGTAAGGATCGACCTCCAGTGCAACCTACGCTTGCAGACATACATATCGTACCGCCCTGGCTCATTCGCAGGAGACATCCCCCCCAAAAGAACACCCTGCCTATTACCTACATACCCCGGCCTTCGTTAGACGTGATGGGTTAGGTTTGTTTCGTGCTAGTCGCTTTGCTTGGAGTCAGTAGAGATGATATACGATGGCAGAAGGAGGACTCGAATGTTCACAGTACCTACACCAACAGATAGTAAGACTATTAAAGTGTCGTTCAAACAATACAAAAGCGTCCAGCCATGTCCTAATCAATGATCGCTCTTAGAATTGGGCATTGTCTAGGAGCCGCTGCTAAAACCTGGTGAGGCCCGCTTCTTAGTATGATCGAGCAATCTATCAGAACTTATTGACTTTGTGTCAGACTCCTCGAGAGGATCCATTATTGAACTACAGCCCCTAAGGATATGGCACAAGTCGATTCGGAAGTTACCGTGATATACTATATGTGGCAAGCGGCAGCATAGTGGCACAGGAACAGGGTCGTCGTTACCGCCAAAGGATCAGAGGAAGGCAGAGCATGTCCCAAACTACGCAGCAATGTGTGTTATGCTTCGGCTCAGCCAGTTCATCTATATATACATGGATACGTCACTATAGCGCAAGGTAACGCAGATTAATGGTACATCGCATATTCGAAGCTTGGCAAACAACGCAACAAGCCGAGACCTCTGTGGAGAAGCGAAGCCACGGTGACATACATAGCACGGCCAAAAGCGATGTGACTCGGTGAGAGCCTACCAACCTGATATCCACGGCTGAAGCGATACCCGGGCATCCTCATCTTGTTCAATCATTCATTCACTCTCTCGGCCGGACAGTGTTCCCGTGGCCTGGATGACATTCGATGGCATGACCTCAGCCGATCAGCTGAAGACGCAGTCTGCACGAACACTGGCTAACTCTGAGGGACCAAGACTTAAACACACGAGTAGCAGCTACTAGTCTAGTGCTGGTGATAATAGAGGACCAGGGTCTCCCCGGCTCTGCCTCGGCAGAGTTTTCTCGACTCAATGTATGCGAGCAAACGTTTTAGAACAAAAAAAGAAATACGGAGGACACGCCCACCAGGGCTGAGAAGGGGGTGAGGCCATCCTGCAAACGCCATGTCACAGGCTAGTTTCCTGTCACTAGAACCGCCACACATTTCTCCCTCAAGGCGGCGGTAATCAAGGCCGTTCCGCCCACTGGGCTACCGGTATCAATAATGACGACAGCAGCAGCAGCAGCAACGAGCGGAAGCCGAGCTGGCCTACACTATCCAAAGTGGAGGAGGGCCCAGGCAAAAATCCGGACATCTAACTTGATACGATGGATGTAGAACGAGGATGGATGACACTTGGTGCTGCTCGCAGGTGCCCGTTGAATGCGGAATCCGCTAAAAACCCTGTCGAGAATATCTACGCCAACAGTTGGCCTTTGATTCCATGGTAACATCACCCCGCCTTTCCCCCCTCAACACTGCTACGTCGAGGGCGATTTCGAAGACTCGTTGGCTTCATGCGAAGATAGACCCCCACCGACAGCTAGCGCTTTGTCTCGTCTCCGCTAAACTGCGTCACGGAGGAAGCTAGAAAAGCTGCTTCTCCGTGATGTCGTCGTCTAAACACCGGTCGAAGCACCTAGGCCGCCCCTCAGCGTGACACTACGCGTACACGGACACTCCCCGCTCCGCCATGAAGCTTGCGCTACACACTAGAGTTAGCATAGCAAAGACCTATTCTGTGCTGTTGGATATCTCGTCACCCCACACTCCCCATCACCGACACTAGGTCCAGCAGCGAAGTGAGCAAAGTGAGGGTCTCTCGGTCACCAGCTATGCCACAAGCTTCATCTAAATGAAAAAGTAAAGCGCCTGGATAACTGGCTATATGCCTGACTGCACCGACAACCACTTACAAATACCCAGCAGATATTTGCGTCCAATAGTGTGCGCCTGTGAAGCCGCCCAAACTTCTTTAGCAACCGATACACCCTGCTATGTGCGCTAGACTAAGTCGTTCGAATTTGCAATCATCCCCCCGATCGACACCTGCATACTTCACTTACACGACACCACAAATTAGCGACATTTGCTAAGCACCAGCATCTTTACTAAGTACGATCAGCACCAGTGGCAATTCCCCGCCAATCAGCTGGATGCTTTTGTTACTAGATAAATAATTGACGACGCTAATGGCTAATTTGAATGGTAGGTGGGTAGTTAAAACGGGTTTCACTACTCTTTCTGCTCTCTGTCTTTTTTTTTTTTTTTCAAAATTCTTTTGCCCTGGATTTCTCTCTCCCACCCCCCATTTCCCTTCATTCGCTTTCGTCGCCCTATCGCCGGGACCCATTGCGCTTGGGACAAAGCAAGCATGGAGAATTAACCAAATTGGCATAGTGATGTGGCGGCCCATTAACAGAACCCTTGTTCTACAACGGGACGGGGATCCCTTACCCTTTGCTGCAGGGCAGATCCTGTCACGGGAAGGTCAATCCCGGAAACCGCCCGGAAGTCCTCGCCGCAAGCCACAGGATCTCCTTACATATAATACGCAGGCAGGCATGTACGATATCTACCAGTAGGTACTATAGATGTCTGGTTCCGTTCGATCTAGACTCTCGTGTAGAGCTTCTCTGCAATCTATGTTACACATGAGAGGTGATCCGTAAAACGATTGCACCAGTAGCACGCTCTATGCTGCGAACGCAGTCTCCTTTACCAGGTATTCTGCGATGTAGTTGGATGGTGGCTGAACGCCAATGATCCCAAGGGACAAACGCGACATCGTTAGCGATCTACCTTTCAGTACCGCCAAGACTACCAGCCATGCAATCGGGAACAGCTGTATGTTAGCTTAGCATTCTGAAGAAGTACTTGCTAGAAATTTGCATTCGAGCGGCTCCCAGTGACAGGTTTCTAAAGTCAACTCGAACCGAAACCTTACAGCGCATAGAGAGTGCAAGATCTTGACACATCTTTGAACCCTCTCCCCTGTCTATATCACCCGCTCTGCGAGATGCAGATTTCGTACCCTTCCATCACGTCACACGCATTCGGTAAGCCACGGTGGACTTAGGTTAATACCTACTGACAACCCGGTTCGTTCCTTTTCAAACCCGGACCAGCAACTAGGAAGCCGCTTACCGCGAAAGTGTGATGCGATGTCAAAGGTGAAGCACAGGCGAAAACAGCTGTGCTGTGCTAGACAATCAAGCATCGTAATCCAGTGGCGGGGATAATTTGCTTTACAATTCATGGGTATTGCAAGTCATAGAGGTTGCAGCGTCACAATCATTCATGTTGGTCACAGTCCATGAATGTCACCGTCATGTAGGCCACCTTCGTAGGCAGCACCGTCCAATAGAAGGCGTCATTTCATATGGAATGTACGATCTGTCACGTAGCTCAAGATGAGCGAGGAGCCGGATCTCCCGAAAGCAACCTTTAGATGCGGATGGTTAGGACGCACCACACACACGCGCGCGCGCACGCACCATCATTGCGCACTTTGATCTAATAGCGAGCCATCACGGCTTACCTCATTCACATTTCCCGGTCCCAAATTACCTTGCTGCAGCCCACCAGTGAGCGGCGAGTCTATCGACAGCGTTCATATCACCGCATCAGCGAGGCAGTGATAGCAGTTACAAGACCTGCGTAGGTAGTGTCCCGTCCCAGTCGCCCTTGATCTCGGTCCTCCTACGTCTGACGCGTATGGCGCGTCTATCATCCAGGTTCGTCTTGGTATGTGCTTTATTCCCTCAGATTGACCCAGTAGTCAGGGGCCCGTAGAACCGGGTGACAGCTCGTATGAAACGCGTGATTGCAAGCGGTCGAAATCGAATTCAAAAGCAGGGAAAGAAACGGATCCCGCAACAAGCGCGCCAGCCACAAGAGGTTGTTGGTTTTGTTTTTTTTTGTTTTTTTTTTTTTTAAAAAAAACCCCCCTTTTTTTACCTTTATTTTCATTCTTTGAGTTTTTTCTCTCCCAGCGTCACACTCGCTTCCGGATCGTCTGTCCCACCACCACCAGCCAGTATCGAGCCGCGTCTTTCCCCCGTCCCCTTGAAATGATCTACGCTACAGGCCACCGGATGACTGCGGGTACCACGGGTATGTATGGGTCTAGGTCCTGAGGTGGATGATGGTACCTGGTTTCTCTACTTTCTACCTATGGATTACACCACCAATACCTCAGTAGTAATCCCCAGGTTAGATAGACGGAGCGACGATCTTCGTGAAACCTTGTTTTCTATTTACTTTGACCCGCCACGAACGGCGAAGTTATCGCACTCACTCGTAAACAGAGCAGCCGTGGCCAAGGCACCGGTACAGTAATGATGTGGAATACAGCACATCAGAGAAGTCGTGATTCAGGCCACGAATAAGAGCCCGGTAATATGCTGACTAGGAGAATCTGCAACGATCAGACCAGATACCCCAATAGTGCAGGGCTCTATAGGGAAGGGGAAGAGACGCTTCGTTTCAAGATCCAGTTGACCGCCGTCTCCCGTTGTGCTCTTCCTACTCATTATATCTTACAGCGCGCCGGCATATGCGTTACCTAATTTATAAAAAGAAGTCTCCTATTAGCGTGACTAGCGTTCAGGGGGTTCAGACATCCACAGAACGGCTGAATTTCCATCGTGAGATGTCGACCGGATAAGTCACGTGCTTGACGATCCTGTGTCCCTTGCAAGGTGCGATTCGATACCCATCTACCGATCCTCCAAGCTCTTCTCCAAGGTTTGCTTCCATGCTGAATCGTTCTCTTCCCATTGGCCTTACTCTGGTCGCTTAGAGAACGGCCCTGCCAGTAGCGAATCAACTATACAGGCCCGGTTATGCCGATGGGCGTCCAGGCTGGGTGGTTGGAGAAAAGGCGTGTTTTCCCCCTCCCTTCTCCTCTCTCTTGTGTATCTCTGTTCTCTAGTCCCTCAATGCCAACCCTCGATCAACGGGCAGCTGCTGCTGCGGCGACGGCGGATTGTTACGCCTGAGTGCATGCAGGTGTGCATTCATATCTCCTCTCTGCGATTACATTGCCTATATGCTTGCATGCAGGACGAGTATGATGACACAACATGTGATATCCTGCTATCCTGTCCTGGGCTATCCCATACAGACTACCGCACTGCACCATTTTCTCAGCTACCAGGACGACCGGCCGTGCGCGACGGATATGATAGGGTAGATCGAAGTTACGCCTCTCTACCAGGGCAGCATGCATATTTCACTCACTTACCCATTGGTGGTCTGGACAAGCAAAGAAAGTCCTGCGTTTTTCTTTTCTTGGCACAGACAGGTGCACTGCAGCCAGGCACTAGCCCCGGAGCAAGTATACCGCTCGACGACATGCGTGTGACGGATACCACCGTTGGTATTCATTGTGGTTGTTATTTTTTTTTTTGGCTCGTTCCCCTCTCCTTTCATACATCCTACGCACGGATGGGCGATTGAAGTACAGTACTCGCGTTCACGGGTTTAGGGATGTTGGGGTATGTTGATATATTGAACGGGTGAATCAGTCAGTCAACTCTCTATCGGCTGGGCTCTGACACTATGTCCCTGCCGCCGCAAGCTCTTACGGCCTATGCTTGATATCCGCTGCCATATGACATGACAGCACACGCGCGGCACGGCAGGGAATGGAAAGGACATACGTATCTGCACACAGCCGCCACGGCTCGAGAGCTATATCGCGAGTCCAGAGCCGAGGCACAGATCATCAACTTTTCGAGACGTTATCGGATGCTTTTCTGTGCCTGTGCTCCTAAGCTGATACTTGAGCGGATCCTAGTCCTCCACAGAACTGTTTGCTAAGAAAGCCATCACTCGAGCCAGATATCTGCTTTGTCTTGCCAGCTTCCTTCACCCACTCTCCTCTCTCTGTTTCTTCCCCCATAGCTGCGAGGGACTTCTCAAAGGCGGGGTAGAACGTCGTCGTGATGCGCTGCCAGAGTCCGTGAGCCATAAGAGGCAGTCGTGTAGATGGCTAACGGCACCGAAGCGACGAGGCCGATGTCATGCATATATAACCAGCATGCTCTCCAGTCGCATGGAGTGGAATCCCATATGCAGATGGCAATTCGTCGGTACTTACGATACCGCAGAGATAAGTACAGTAAAGTAAGGTATCACTCACTTTGCCCTAGTAGCATTGAGGGCTGTGTCAGATTTATGCAAGCAATGCAGCATTACGATTGAAACGCCGTTTGTGCCTTAATGCTACTAACTCTTGATTTTCTGCGTCTATCGTGCTCACCAGTAGAGTACTATTCTAGGTATTCCATAGCATGGAGATGAAATAATATGGCGCGCTAACTGACTTCTGTAAGCCCACGATTTATCTGATGCGTGCTTTTGTCCGTGCTCTTCGAGCACATGCATATGCCATTATATGTGTGCCTTTTCTTCTTTCATTATTTCCGACTCCCGTTTACGGACGGGAGAGGACCCGCCGGAAGATACGGCTGTTGCACTTCTGGCCTTGATTGTTCCCCGCTCACAGTCGGACTGAGTTTCCGAATCGTGCGTCGTTCAGTGCCGTGCCGTGCCGTGCCACTACCGTTACTAGTATGCAAGTTTGTTTATCTCACAGGAGCGTGCGGGCACATAGACCAGCTTCTCGCCCCCCCCCCCCCCTCCCCCAGCATACTCTTACTCTGCCTACCTGCGAGGGCCACTGTTGTTTTCTTTGTTGTTATTGTTGTTGCTGTTGGCCGCCCCTCAGACCGACTGCACCCGAGACTTTGAAACGTACGAGCTAGTGAGACAAGAACCCCACGTCGGACCAGCTGTACTACAGGACTGGAAACAGTGCTACCCTCACCCACAGACAGCCCGTGTCAGATGATCAATATATGCCCAGCGACGGGGCCAGAGAAACCCCAGATGCAGGCATGTGATTTAGCATCATCAAAGCGGACACGTTGTGAGATCGACGGGGGAAGTGGTGGGTCGCTCTTCTTAGGTATGGGCAAGCGTGGGGATTCCCGGCGTTCGGGAACCATGGCAATAATAACAGTGATATATAGAGGAGAGGGTTGGATCGAACCGAGTTTGTGTTATAGTAGGCTCCGTTCCGTATGTGACGCGAGTGTCGCGCATAAGGTGTATGCTTCGTACCTAGGCAGACGAAATCCTGTTATGCTCACTACTCCGTCTTACGTGACTAGGAGTTATCGCCGGTCCGTTATTGCACATTAAGTTCGTATGACCATTTTGCGTCGCGAGCTATGCCACCATTAATGGTCGAGACATAATGACGGACAATTTGACGTGTCAGGGGCTTTCTGGAGTTCGTCTTAGGAAGATCTTATAACTAGAAACTCGAACACTACTTATTGTGTGACTATATGGCTTCAGAAAATGATACCAGCACAGCTTCTCGGGAATGGTGTTTCTGGTAACAGGGTGGGCTGTGAGTTATCAGTCACCCTGATACACTAGAAGTCTGTCTATCACGGCACTTTCGGACTGACTTATGACATAGAGGTATAGTTAAAGCGCATCTACTAGATATCGAGAGTCCTCCTGATGATATAGTAGACGTGTATAGCACCGTTTGTGTGTAGCCCATAATGACATAATGATATCTCAGATCAGACAGACTCAAGATACGAGCTCGAGGCTCATGGAGATAGCATCACATGTTACGATCAAAACGTTACTCTATATCCAGTTATTATCGTTTTCACAGGCTCCTACTTTATGCTTTAGTATCGTTAAACCTAACCTGCGCCAAATTTCATGCGACTCGGCTAACTTCCGTGTGCATGTTTAACCGACTTCATCACCTTGTCAAATCTATGTAAGCTTCTTTCCTCAATCTCATTCTTCCAAAGGTTTCATCTCGTGTACGGCGTCATTGGTTTTATTAAGACCCAGGGCTTTAAGTTCAGATTTGATAAATTGGGACATATACCAGAACTCTCTTATCCTCATCGCATGATCTGCTTGCTAATGAGTTGACTACTTGCTGAACTGACGAGGAACGGCCGAAGCTGTCCCAATTTCACTGTCTCTTGAATTAACTGACAATAGGAGTACCTTACTGAACCTGGTGTACGACGGAAGCCCGTCGGTGAGGAAGCGTATAGCTTCGGATGACAACAATCCTCTTTGGAGGGGGGATTAAACCGAAGGTTCATCAATGATCCAGGTTTTTTATGCACGTTCAACCTCTACACAACCCACCAGAGATCTCATGACGCCGGCCCAGCCCAACCTATTCAAACATAATCTTACAAACCGGTTGTTATATCTACTGATGGTAGACGGCTTCCTATGCTAACTTTCATGTGGTCCGTTGACTAATTTCTCTTCCTCATTTCAAGCACAATGAGAGCTGAGCTGGACTATGTATGAATAGATAGGTCATGCGGCTTCCTAACTCCGACACATCCCAAATCCTATATCTCGCCAATAGTAGAGATAATTTGTGGTAGTGTGTCGTATTATGTTCAGCGTGGCTCGGTCGTACACCTTCGAGTCTGGAGACGACGTACCGCAGCTGGCTCCAATCTCATTGACTGGTCGCGTCGAATTTGGTAGGCTCCTCTTTATGATTCACGACAATAAATTTCCTCACTGAGAAAGCATTCAAGTAGGTTAATATCTCTTTATATCTTAGCCCAGCCGAGTTCAACTGAGACGCCTCCTCATTTTGCTCTCACAGCCCGATTTCAAACTTCCTAAGGTGAAGTATGACCCATGAAAGGGTACGTATGCACACCGCTGCCGTCTCATGATTATCAATGCTCACAAATCAGCATCGGAAGGACAATTACATAACAAATGAACTACACTAGTTTCTTGTTACCTGCCTCGCTACCTAGTCAATCAGATGGGGCTCAACGGGGCTTGCACTGGCCAATAATAGAGCCGCAAAGGATCTGATAAACTGACTCACTTTAGCGGATCGCATTTCGGCAGTAGCGAAGGCTGACGATCAGTACTCGAAGGTATTGCGCGGCGTGTCCGGTCCGTGTAGGGACCCGAAGGTACTTGGGCCAAATGATGCTCCGAGACGGCAACCGACAGCGGGTGCTCGGAGTTAAGTCGGTTCAGCTTATCAGATCCGAGTCATGACGCCGAATATCCTCGTGGGTAGGTATTTAATTGTTTCGGGTGTTCCTGAAGTAGCTTTCTGGCTTGAAGAATAGCGGATTGCTAGAGCGTTGCTAATACTTCTTCTGAATCTTAATATTTGCATTTTCAAGTCAAAATTGTTTAAATAATTTCTTGGACTCTACGAGAAAGGAATGAAAAGATGGCTGCTAGTTTGAGGAACATTGTTGTCGTTGGAGGGTCTTATGTCGGTGTGGTCAGTCGCTCTTCTTCAATATTCTCACCTTCAACTTGGCTGAGTTTTCTAAAGAATGTATAAGTACTGACACTTTTCTTCTAGGCTACTACACAGGGTCTTTCTAATCTCCTGCCGGCAACTCATCGTGTAAGTATCAGGGGATTGTTCATCAATCCGCAATATCCTGACACAGCGTTTACTAATGAATAGCACAGGTCTTGTTGATTGAGCCGCACAGTCATTTCCACCATTTATTCGCCTTCGTGAGTCTTACAGTAGCCTCATGGACATTGATGGCATGACATATGCTGTATGATTTAACTAACTAAATGAACGAAAAAAGCCCCGGTTCGCAATCGTGCCTTCATACGAACATAAAGCTTTCATACCGTATTCCAGTACTTTTAGCGAGTCATTGAATCCAGACCGGCATCATGTTATCAGAGCACGAGTGTCTGAGTTACACAACGACCGTATCGTCCTCGATCGGGATTGGCAGGGCTTGCGCGAGATTCCCTATGACTATCTAGTTATGGCCACTGGCACGAAGCTGCGGGCGCCCGGCACCATGCATGATGATGAGAAGCCTCTATCAGTGAGATATCTGCAGGGATACCAGAAGCGCCTCAAGGACGCGAAGTCGGTAGCTGTTATTGGAGGCGGTGCCGTCGGCGTACAGAGTAGGTTAATTTCAAACTCACATTTTTGTCTTACAAAGATATTAAGACTTAATGTCCTTTCGACTGGAGTACTGCCGGACCCTTCGGCTCTGATGTTCTGAGATATCCACTAATAGGTACGAACATGGCTAACAATTGACTGATTATAGTGGCGACGGACCTCAAGGAGATATATCCCGACAAGGACATCATCCTCGTGCACTCACGGGATCAGCTAATGCCAATGTACCACAGCAAGCTAAGTGATATAATTAAAGCCCGATGTCAAGAGCTCGGCATCAAGTGAGTGCCATCATTCCTTATAAGCAACAACACCTCTTCGGTCCCCAATTCTAATCATTCCATCCAGACTTATCCTCGGCTCGCGAGTCAATATCCCAGCGGACGACTTCCAGCAAGCCACAGCCTCAGGCGAGCCCATAACAATATATCTCCAAAACGGCACCACGCTCTCCGCAGACGTCGTGATCCCCGCAACAGGCCAGACGCCCAACACACAGTGCCTCTCGACGCTCCCGCCGTCATCCCCAGACTCCCTGATCAACCCCGCCAACGGCTTCGTCCGCGTCCGTCCGACGCTCCAGCTACGAGACCCGGAGTACCCACACCTGTTCGCGGCCGGCGACGTCGCCGACAGCGGCGCGCATAAGGCGGCGCGGCCGGGCGCAGGACAGGCACAGGTCGTGGCGAAGAATATCCTCGCGTTGGTCGAAGGGCACGAGCCGTCCGAGGAGATTGAGGTGAATCCTGCCGCGATACACCTGACGCTCGGTCTGGTAAGTCTCAGTAAAAATACCACAACTGCAGTAGCACAGCGGCCACGCACACATGTGATTCTCTATGATTTGTTGTTTCTAACAGATGTTGGATATGAAACAGACGAAGAACCTGATCTTCCGCAACCCTGACCCATCAAAGGGGCAGATTGAACCTTCGATTGTGGCTAGAGAGGAGTGAGTTATTACCCCTGGTTTGGGAGATTTCCTTGTCCCAGAGTGGAAAGGAAGATGAGGGGTTAGCTCGCTAATGATCGAACAGCGGAAAGCGTGATATGGGTATCGACGGGGTATGGACCCGGCGTGGAGTCCAGGTGCAAGGTGAGGCCGACTACCATCTATAATCGTGCAAGTCAGGTCTATCTCTTATATTCGGCGGAGGCAAATGGTAATTTAGATTCGGCATTGCCTAGGATAAAGGGATACCGTCTTCACCCTCATTTATGCCGCGCGACCCCAAAGGCTCTGGGATACGTTTGAACGTTGTGTTGGGTTTTGGCAAGACGCATGATTCTCACGAAGCGCATAGACTTCATGTTTTGGCGATATATTTCTAGATGA
Source organism: Xylaria sp. MSU_SB201401 (assembly GCA_002288965.1). Taxonomy (NCBI): domain Eukaryota; kingdom Fungi; phylum Ascomycota; class Sordariomycetes; order Xylariales; family Xylariaceae; genus Xylaria; species Xylaria sp. MSU_SB201401. The sequence continues at coordinate 53,372 of NPFG01000009.1, forward strand.
GAACTAAAGAAGCAATAATAGAACGGCCGGAAAGCAGAAAGCATGCGATTACGCGAAGCGCGATACTTCCACATGGCAGTCTGCGAGCGGTAGGCCGTGATATAGCAGCTTGTTATACTGTACTCGTCTGAAGGGAATTCACCTTCATAACAATCAAGGTTACTGGGTCATCATAACAACAATATCCAAAGCAGGAAAAAAATTGAACGAGGGAAGAAATAGAACTCTATGCGCTCTTGAAGAGGAGAGAGGAGAGAGAAAGAGAGGGGGAGGAGAATCCGGCTAGGTTAGGTTAGAAATAAGAATTGAATGTTTCGATTTATCAAGACTGTATCAGGCCTCTGCAGATGCCAACAAGCTATCTTTCTTCCCCATCAACAATAGGCTAAAGATGTATCAGCACCGAATGAACCCGGGTATAAAATGGTTGACTGGCAATTCGATCCATGGGGTCTGTCTACCAGCATGAGCCAGACGAGCGTATAACAGGCTATCTTCACTCCCGGCTGATAATTCGTCTTGCATCATCGCAGATGAATCAAGGCCAACTGTTTATTTCCACGTCGTTCCATCTCCCTTAGCGCTGAAAACTTCGTGTTTCATTTTGGTTTTGCGGGGAAGAGATGGCAAGGTCCTATCCACTTGGAGGCGTCCTTTGACATTCAGGTATGCTCGCGAAGGAACCAAAGGAAGTATAATCACGCTCCGTTTCTATACAATATTGTTGGGATTCGATAGAGCATTCGATCACGTAGCTTGGGGCTGAAGTTGCTATTGATTGATTGTCAGGCTTCACAATTTTGCAGATATCAAGTTATCACCATTATTCAGGCTACAACGGTAATCATCTAGGTAAATGGTATTTGAAAGCTCAACTACCCTATGTCTCTCTTGACGTAAACCCCTACACGCTCCATGCATCATAGCATTGATCTCATCCCAAGTCCCATGGTTTCCAACCACCAACGTAAACATCATCCGCAATTCAGAAGATATAGAAGAGGTAGAAAAAGAAAAAGAGCTGTGGCGAAGGCCAACAAGTGGTTTGATGAATATTCAAAGGGTCAAAAGCCAACAAAAATCCCTCACAAAAATGGGTGAGTGTACGATGTATCTTTCGGTTTTCCGGCGCCGTAGTGTTTGTTTTCCTCTTTCAAATTCGCAAGTCAACCTCAAATCATTCTCGGCCGGCGAGTTATCTCAACAACAGGGTATCTCAACAACGCGGGGCACATGGAAAAGGTATAAAAAGCGCAAAAAGGTAAAAAGTGCCTCCGCTCGCGCCTGTCGCATCGTTCATGACTGAACGTCGTGGCAAGGGCTAGGTGAAAAAAAAGAGTGGATTTAGAAGTGAAACTAAAGGCCAGCCAGCAACACGAATCAATTCGTGAGTTGTACCCTGGGCCCAGCGCAATTCCAGTAGGCGAGAGTGGGGAAATTGCGCAAAGATGAATAACCAGTCTCCTACGGTACAAGACAATGGAAGACTGCAGCAGCGGCGAATAGATTTAGGCTGGTACGATTGAAGACCGCAGCCGAGTAGTCTACTAGCACAGTTGTCCGTTCTCAGAAATGAGACGCATGTGTTGCTGGTTCACTGAAACATTAACGGTAAATTTGGATAACACCAAACACGCTCAACACTGTTCGAAAGTTTTGAAGAATAAGATTGTTGAGACCGACAAATGGTGATTATTCAGACCATGAGCAAAAGCCCACAGCTTGCAGAAGTGGAAGAGGTATTTTGAGTATAACATTGATTCGTTGCCGTGATTCGGGTATATATCGTGGGATCGTCCGTCTCGTCGCATGTAATTGTAACCTGACAGCGCTGAACACGGGGGAAAGTTGGGTTTGAAAAAGAAAATGAAGGAAGTGATGTTCGCATCGAAGAAATCGGTATCGACAGTAATTCGTATCCGAGGGCTATCCAAAGAGTCCGCTTCCTGCAGCGGATAGCCGCACCAGATAATGCGCGACCCCGATTTACATCAGCGCCGCGACGACCATACCAACCACACCAGCAAGACCAAAGGCGCTTAGGGAGCCAGCGCCATTTTCCCCATTGGCTGATGTCGAAGTTGAAGTAGGCGAGGAGCTCGTGGGGGACGCAGAGCTTTGCTGGGCAGCCGTGGTGGTGGGTAGGATGGTAGAGTAGCCGGTACCGATGGGGTTGTGGAAGGACGAGGTAGTCGCGTTCGCATAGACGCTCGAGGTAGCGACCCTAGCGATAGTGACATACTTGGTCATAGTCATGGTCGATGTTAAGGTGGAAGTATCATCGGCGACGGCCAACAAGGGCAGAAGCGCGGTTGCGACTAGAGTCTTGAGCTGCATTGCGACGAATGATTGTCGGGAGAGTTTTGGTATCGCGACGCGAATTCGCTGTTCTTCTTTTTTGTTCAAGGGCGTAGACTAGTTCGATGCGACCTAGGCGCCTCGTGAATGTGCGACGATTGGAATGGTGTTTTGTGCGTGTATGTACACGTGCGATGCGATTCGATTGCGATCGGATCGTGATGTTGCTATAATTGCAGAGAGCGTGGAGTTGAATAGTCGATATTCAAGTTGGAAGAGGTAATTGTCGTGTGTGGTTTTCGTAGAAGTCGTAAGAGAACTTTGCCAACGAAGTCCGTGTGTTTCAGAAACGAATGTCTGGGGTGCGTGTGGAAGAGAGAGGTTCAAGGGAGAGACGACGAGGGAGTGATATGTCGCGTACGAGGTAAATGAGAGAGGGTTTGGGGGTGGGCGGGAGACAAAAAAGCGGGCAGGAAGAAAGGCAGGGTCACAGTGGAGGGGGGGTTGTCAGCACGGGTACCTGACAGCCACGATCGCCTGGGCATGGACATTCTTCTGGGGGGCAGTCCTTTGGGTGGTCCTCTGGCCTTTGCTTGCCTGCAGCGCGAAATTAGCGATGCCGGGAGCCACTAAGGAGCGCACACAAGGGTCTTTGATAGGCTGCACAAAGGCAGCTCAAGCCCGCTAAGAGGCCACCCCCGGTCCCTGGCCCAGTCTAGCAGCGCGAAGTCAGCTAGCACAGCTGCCGTCTCATTGGCTCGCCAGCCTAGATGGCCCATCTGACCTTGTCCGCTCTCCATTTACCGTTGCCCTTTGAGACGGAATAATCACCTCTAGTGCTTTATTCCAGTTGGCTCAATTTGCGGCCTAGAGAAAAGTCTTTTATGTTTGCTATCCGGTGTCATTCCTATTATTCCTATCATTTCAATATGATGTGTGTACAAGTACTATATGGCAGTGGATCAAAGTACTTTTGCAGCCGTTCTTTGGTGCCTCTGATGTCTGTATTTTCCAAGGTACGAGACATGTTCAAGTACCTAGTAGTATACCCGTTGGGATTCCACCTTCGTCGACCAACGGGTACTGCGTTATGTGACCCCATAGGTTCTGGTACATAGGCCAGCTAGGGCGTGAGCGGACACATCGAACGAAGAAAGATGAACAAGGCAAAAGGCGGTATAGTGTGTTAGGTAGTCAGTCGGCCATACTTTCAGGATTAAGTTGGACAACACAGCATCTTGTACCATGGTCTCTCAAGGCCTCATGAAGTCCACGTGCGTCCTACCTACTGAGTAGGTACAGACACGTGTGGAGGTGTGTCATGAGAGAGTATGCTTAATTCGAGTGACTTGTCCCCAGCAACTTGATGGTGATTGTCAGGCTCATTCTCTCCTTCGGCACGCAGTTCCCCAGTTCCCTCCAGTTCCCCTAGAGTACACTAATCCCCGGCCTGCCCCGGCATCACGCTCCGCCATATCGCGTCGATTCAATACCGGTAGTGCGAAAGTATAGGTACTTTCTATCTAGACTTACATGAAGTATTATATAGCCCAATATAGCGCAATAAGTGAGACCCAAGTACACAGGCAAATTGCTCTGGGATGTAGAGCATGGGCCACCGGAGATTACACATCCTACCCTGACCCATCTCTGGCTTCGAATCGTCTTCTCTCCACGTAAAACACTATCTCTGTTGCAAAGGGAAAGGGGGCACCTCCTGCCCCGTGCGAGACACTTTTGAAAAGACAAAAACCCAGGGCTGATAGGTATCCCCATGATGCCATAAGAGGCATGGCAGCAAGGATTCTTAGCACACGGCACCGACTCATTCCTACGGCGCTGACAAGACGCCTCAGTCTTCGTTATGCCTTACCTGAGAGTGTTTGCTTGTTTAGTGGTTCCTCTCAGCTTTCCTGTCAGCTCAGGCTATTTGTAGTTGTAGAGCGTACCCGAGACCCGATACCGCTACTCGCGAGAGATATTAGGTGACTTGGATGTCATTAGTTAGCGACGTGCCATTGGTGCCGCTGGTGTCATTAGCAACTGGTATTGGCGCTCTTTTTTGTTCCTGACGCTATGCCAGGACAAGGCGTGGCCAATGGTTCGTTCCCCTTTTTAGTGTCTCATTTCGTCCGAGCAACCAGAACAGACTGCACGCTAAATGGCGATCAGCTTTTTTGCGGAGAGCGCCAGTTCTGGAAATGGACGTCGGGATTTTCATTTGACGCAACTCGGTTGGCAGAATTAGAGAATTGGCGCGTCCGCTCGCTATCCGAAAACGTGTAGGCATATATGTCGTTCCCTAATTGTCGCGTGCCTACAGTAGGCTGTAGGTATTTGCAAATCGCAATTGACATGTTTGTACCTTGCATTAGGTAGGTAAAATACGATGCTTCTTCCGCCCTACCAACGCCGACTCTGCAGATGGCTGGCACACACTCTCTCTGTGCCTGCATTTGCGGAACCCCAGCTGGGACGGGAATTGGGCAGGACATGGCGGCATGAGGCGACGTCCACGTTGCACCGCTGTGAGAACCATGCCCCACCATACTTTTCGTCGTGTTGCCATTCACTGTTCACCACGTCTTTCTGGAGCTGAGCCGGTCGGTGAGAGCCTTAGATTAATCAATTGCTCCCTGAGTCAGATCTTTCACCCTTCCTTCAACATGCATCCTCGTCCTGCTCACTGCCCATCTAGCTCCGTGATCTCACCAAGCTAAATTAGTATCCATGTACGCATACGCAAGGAATAGTGTAAGTGAAACTGCGCCTTTTGGAGTTGGGTTGCGTGTAAATGCCCGGAATATTTTCCACCATTGCTCTTCTCTGGCGTACATTCCCTTACATTCTCCTACCTACTTAGGTACCTAGAGTTTGGGGTAGATTTCTGGTGCGTTGCCTAAGTGCGCAGTTTTCTCTTGAGAGCTGGCTGGCTATGAAGGGGTAATAGTTCATTATTCTCCATGCGTCCCATCCAAAAATCCCTTATTAAGCGTCCTAGAATACCTACCTACCTATGCGCACTGAAGAAGATAGCTTTCTGTCAATTGTCATTCACGACGCAGAACTTCCATGTCACCTACGCTCGGACTATTCGTATATATGTACTCCGTATGATGGGTGAACTTCTGGCGATACTCTAGCTCGTTTCACTCTGGCCGGGCGCAAGCGATGGGTTCTTTCTCGTTCGCACGTGTGGCTGGGATGTGTGCTAGGATCAAGTCTATATACTAGACAAAGCTATAGATCGTGTGGTGTCTCACCTCTTTTACCTGAGACTATGGTGGTTTCTAGCCCGCGCCTCAACTACCCCGCGACTGACACCAAGGGCCACAGCCCACAGCCACCATGCCATTTACAATCTGTTACCCCAGGCTCTTCTTCCTCATCTTCTTTCTTGTTCTTTACCAAGCCACCTGTACTCCGGAACGACGAGTTCGACATCTTTCATCCTTCAACCACTTCACTTCCACAATTATCTCCGTATATATACTACGTATACTATGGGGTACCTACTGCGTTGGTGAAGGCACTACCGGAGTGACGTAGGTGGCTATCGGTATGATCCGATCGTGCTCAGCGAGGACCATCTCCTCTAATCGGTATGCGATTTCATTTGCACTGCCTACTTAACACAGTACAGGACGCTAGGTAAGCCATGTAATGTAAGGAATGTCTCACGAGGCGCGCGCGAATTTTCATCTTTTCAGCTCTCCTCTTCGCGATGCGGCTAAAAGAGTCTTCTACAAGGAAATTCCATGCTTCCAAGCCTTCGTGACCGCTTGCCTTCCACAGCGCCGTGTCCATACGCTAACAGGGGCAATGAGATCTCGTGTAGTCCAATCCAAAGATTCGTCGCGCTGCGAATACGATCTTGAGCCACCTTCAGTAGACCGGTAGCGCCTGGTTTCACTCATTGGGCTTGATTAACTCGCTGCACCTAAATATAGTAGGTATGCTTGAAAGCCACATTCTTCTCAGCTTCGTCTTTTAGCGGCTGTATCACTCGATTCAAACACGAATAACTTACGTGTGTGTCTCGCAAGCCGCACCCTATCCAAGTCGATTTTCCTCGCAGTTATGGGGCGACAGCTTAAGCACATAAACATGAACAGCCTCAGAATACCATGTAGCCATAGCCGGAATATGTGACGATGCTATCTTAGTCTCACTGCCTACTTATCGTAGGATATCTACTTGACTATCATGGCAAATTGTTCGCTCGCTCACTCTCACACTCACTTTATCATGTAAGATGCTCGCCTTTCACTGGTGATACAATCTGCCGTAAAGAAGCATATCAGCTCGCAAATAGAAAGATGAAGATCATATACTCTCAACATAAAGGTATAGGTAGCGAACCTCATACATGCTCCTCCGGACCAGTATTCACAAACCCAACAAGCGTAACCTCCTTGCCCTCCTCACCAGGCCTTCTCGACGCCACAGTCCAGCTCTTAAACCTCTTGAACCCAGTCTTCTCCATAACCCTCAAACTACCGAAATTCCCACTCTCTACAATAGCGCACAACATCTCCGGTACATTCTCCCCTTCTCCTTTCCCCTCTTCCACGGAAAGTCTATCAACAAAAGCCTCTACCCCTTCAGCCCTCGGCAATCTCCACCAATCCTTCACGAATGCCCTCAAGAACTCGGTCGCGAAACCTTTTCCCCAATACTCTCTCCGAATCATGTATCCGACCTCGGGCCACTAGGTATAGTCCGCCAGAGTCAGTGATCAGTCACTCTCACAAGTAAAATAGATCAGATCTGAGGAGCTTGGCATAAGATCTCTCCCAAGGCATGCCTATAACCAGAGAATTGGAGACCTTGCCTGCCTGTCCCTAAAGTAACTAAAAGGTGAAGAAAATGTAAACAAAAAAAAAAAATTTGGATTCACATACCCCTAGCTCAGACGTCGTCCCAAAGACACCTCCAAGCCCGATCAGCTCACCCGTAGAAGCGAGGTAAATCCCCGGGTTATATGTGTCCGCGTCGCGCGGCGGCAGGAACGGGTCCAGCTTGGCCTGCGTCTCGGCCATGTCCGCGTCGATCCGCCCGAGCGCCGTGCACGCCATCACCTCGGGCTGCGTGCGCAGCGCGTGCAGCTCGGGCAGGTCGTCCTGCGTCAGGGGCTTGATGATGAGGCGGGCTGTCTCGATGGGTGTGCGGACGGCGTTGGAGGGGAAGGGGTGGGAAGGGAGGGTTGTGCGGACTGTTATTTTGCTTTCTGATACCATTTCTTTTTGGTCGTTTGCGTTTATTTTAGCTTTGGATTTATTGGTTGATTGGCTGTTTTTAAATATATATATACGTTTGTTGAATGAAGAATGCGCGTTGGTAAAATGATGATCGAACTCTGATGAAGAGCCCAAAGTAACGCTCGTGTCAGGGTACCCGCGCTCTTAAGTGAGTAAGGGGGAAAAAAGGTGTGTGTGTGAGTGAGAAATAATAACTTAAACAAGCATTCACAGTCGCGGAATTTCCTCTCTTCGTGTGCAAATGTTTACATATGTAAGCTAAGTAATAGTAAGTCGTCGTGTCAATTACAACTCCGCTCCGCCGGCTTTTGGCTCGGCTCCGCTACGGCATAAAGTCAGTGGATGATGGCGGTGAGATCCCTCTGTAGTCAATAGATAAAAAATACGTTGAAGTCGGTCCACACTCCATGCGGAGATGCCTGTCTATCAAGCGTCTGCGTTCTTACATACAGCAGAATATGCTAGTGAGATCCGGTACTGACTCACCTCGTATTCTCTTATCCATGCCCCTTCAAGGTTGAGATCATATGCCCTCAACGACACGCCAAGATTATACGAGATCCGGCATCTTCAACAAACGATAATTTAACCAAGGTGTGCCGGTATTTCCTCTAGCATAATTGACTCAGATCCCCATGAACGATAGACATACGATATGAAGTGATATATTGTATATTGCAGAGTGCCTTGTATGAATAGCTAGTTAGAGCCTCTATGCTGCTTTTCTATCGTAAACCCTATCTATCCAATGCATGTTGAAGCAACGCTTCGCAAATAACACCATCATTAACCCATTTTCTCCGCTCAGTTAAGGGAGTCGAAGTCGCGTAGTTGAATTACTGAGGGGAAATAAAAACTCCATATCATGTTGAACCATACTCCACCTAGTGAATACGAGGCCGGGGGAATTGAATACCGTGCGCACGACCAGAACGCCGCTCTTCCATGATGTTGAACCTTGGATATGATTTGAAATAACTGCACAGCTAACCGAAAAAGACAAAACGCACGCTGTAGCAGAAGACTGCCAGATGGTTGGTTCACTTAGTGATCCCCAGTTGTATCTTCGACAGGAGGACAGGTGCAGAACAAGTTGAGATCACCATAAGCTGAAGAACTGGTTAGTTCGCCGTCTGTAGTATTAATCGGATGCAAGGACTCACTATCATCGACCCGGGCCACGCTCGGCCAGAATTTCTTTTCCCTGAGCCACGGGAGCGGGTACGCTGCCTTTGCCCTAGAGTAGCTCCGCTCCCAGTTGCCATCTCCGTCCCCTTCGATGAAGTCTTGCATAGGGTGGGGTGCGTTCTTGAGCACATTTCCCTCTCGAGGCGTCTTGCCCTCCTCTATTTCACGAATTTCTTCACGGATACTGATCAGAGCATCAACGAACCGGTCAAGCTCCTCCTTGCTCTCACTCTCAGTTGGTTCAATCATCAACGTGTTTGAAACAGGCCAGCTCATGGTGGGTGCATGGAATCCATAATCTTGAAGGCGCTTGGCAATGTCAATGGCCTCAACGCCAGCAGATTTGCTGAAAGGTCGAGTATCGAGAATGAACTCGTGGGCACATCTTCCGTTCTCATTGACATAAAGTATAGGATAATGTGGCTTTAAGCGGGAGAGAAGGTAATTGGCGTTAAGTAACGTGATCTTGGTGGCGTGTGTAAGTCCATCGCCACCTAGTGCGAAGTCAGTAAGTGTATTTCCCCAGAGGAATAATCAAGGCCCGGAGACTTACCCATCATAGTGTTATACGCCCAGCTAATGAGATTAATGGATGCGCTGCCATACAGGGCGCTGCTCACGGCTCTTGTGTCTGCAGACTTCGGACTAGCCATCCCGGATGTGTTTGGGTTTCCTGGTAAGAATTCTGCGAGATGGTTCTTGACGCAAATTGGTCCAACACCTGGACCACCTCCGCCATGAGGGATACAGAAGGTCTTGTGCAAGTTAAGGTGGCATACGTCGGCGCCGATTTCTCCCGGGGAGCACAGCCCGATTTGAGCGTTCATATTGGCGCCATCCATGTAAACTTGTCCTCCGTGATCGTGCACAATCTGGCACACCTTCTTGATCTCAGGTTCGAAAACACCAAAGGTACTGGGGTAGGTAACCATAATAGCTCCTAGCTGATCTTGGTATTGCTTGCATTTTGCTTCGAGGTCTGCTATATCAAGGTTGCCGGTTTCAGAGTTGCACTTGATCGGGACCACACGCATACCTGCCATGGCGGCTGAAGCAGGGTTCGTGCCATGGGCAGATACTGGAATAAGGCAGATATCACGCTCTTTTTCATCGGGCTGCTTGTTTGCCTTGTGATACTCTCTGATTGTGCGCAGCCCAGCAAACTCTCCTTGGGCCCCAGAGTTCGGTTGCAGAGAAGTTTTATCCATGCCTGTAATTTGCGCCAGTTGCTCTGAGAACTGTTTCAAAATATACAAATAGTTACGGACGGTGGCAAGTGGAACATAGGGATGTACATTGGCGAATTTGAACAATGAGAAGATGGACATTTCGGTCGTTCCGTTGAGCTTCATGGTGCATGAGCCAAGTGGAATCATGGAGTGAACCAGGGATAGATCTTTCGACTGAAGGTGGTAGATGTACCGTAGCATTTCTGTTTCTGAATGGTGCGTATTGAAAACAGGGTGTGTCATGAAGGGGGACGTTCGACGGAATTTCTCGGGGATCTCCACTGGACCGGCCTCCTTTGAAAGGAGTTGGTTCAGATATTCAGCGTCACTTAAATTCAAACCACGTTCGTCTTTCCCTTGGCGGAGGTTTCGGAACATTGCAACAACGAGGGCTAGGTGACCATGTGTCGTCGCTTCATCAACGGAGACTCCGATCTGTGTCTGGCCAATACGACGAACATAGAAGCCTGAGGACTTAGCCAACTTGAAATAGTCTTTTCGCATATCTGATGTTCCGAGGTCGACGACTACCGTGTCAAACATCACGCGGCCGTCCTCATCCCACTTGTTCTTCACGACGTGAAACCCAGCTGCTTTGGCTCCGGCCTGCACAGCTCGGGCTCCACGGATAGTCCTCTCCGCGATAGCTTTCAAGCCTTGAGGCCCATGGTAAATGGCATATAGGGCGCTCATGTTGGCCAGCAATGCCTGCGAGGTGCAGACATTACTAGTGGCTTTTTCTCGGCGAATATGTTGTTCCCTGGTTTGCAATGCTAACCTGTAGGCGTTGCGGCCCATGCGGTCCTTTGATAGGCCAACCAATCTACCGGGGATCTTTCGCTTATGCTTCTCTGTCACAGAGAAAAATGCGGCGTGGGGCCCACCGAAACCGAGGGGAATACCGAACCGTTGAGCGCTACCAAATGCAACATCTGCGCCCCATTCTCCAGGTGGCTTCAGCATGGTCAGAGCCAACAGATCGGTCGCGACGCTAAGGAGGGCGCCCTGCTCGTGAACAAGTTCAGCCAAAGTCTTGTGGTCATCTACACTGCCGTACGTGTCAGGATATTGGACCATGACGCCGACAAGGTCATCACCCAGTGCCTTGATCTCGGCAAGGCTCTCCTCTTTCGATGGGTCCAGGGCGAGAAGTGTGATGCCAAATCCCTCAGCACGTCCGCGCATGACTGAAATAGTCTGAGGATGCATTTTCGTTGAGACCACATACGTCTTGCCTGGTCTCTTGGCCCGTGAGCTTGATAGAGCATTCATCGATAGGGTCATCGCTTCAGCAGCGGCGGTTCCTTCATCGAGCAAGCTAGCGTTAGCAATGGGAAGCCCCGTGAGATCCGACACCATCGTTTGGAAGTTGACCAGGGATTCCAGGCGACCTTGGCTAATTTCGGGCTGGTAGGGGGTATAACTCGTATACCAGGCCGGATTCTCTAGCACATTCCGCTTAATAACAGCAGGTGTAAGGGCTTCATAGTAACCCTGGCCTATGAAACTCTTTCTCGCAAAATCATCCTGCATGCGGACTCTGACCTGCTCTCGGAGTCCTGACTCAGATGGCTCGATGAACCCCGTCAAACCTAGCGCTGATTTGGCTCTGATATCTGGGGGCAGAACTTGGGAGACAAAATCGTCCAAGTCTCGAACAGGTGGAGAAAGAGCCTTGAGCATCTCAGCTGTCTCAGCGTCATCTGGTCCAATATGGCGCCGGGGAAAGGTGTCCAGCATCGCGAAGCTGGCCACGCGACTTGTCGAGGACGGGATGGAATTGACATCCCCCCCAGTCTGGGGTATGGAGACATCAGCATAGTTCCTCTGTTGCACGGTGGCGCTGCCAATCTTGTGAACGCAACCCCGGCCTGCCCAGGCATGTGTAGGGCTCAGGCGAAGACGAAGAGAGCAGACGCGCGATTGGGCTGAGAGCTGGCCCAGTCGCCGCGGGACGGCACGCGCAAGGGACAATGCCATCGTTGCTAGAGATAGGCCCCTTGACAAGCTGGCGTTGGTCAGGTCCTGTGGACGGAATGGCCGAAGGGCTATATCACCGCTACGCCGTTGCGGCGGAGCAGTTCTCAGTCAACGAGATAGCCGGTAGCCCCAGATAGCGTTAGGAACAGTTGGAATAAGCAGGTATGCTGATGTCACGCAGTAAGGGGTGAAGATCTCGGGTATACTAGGTATCTCCAATACAACCTCGACACGCCAAGGAACGAGTGAGACGAGATGCCTTCTCAAGAAACGAAATGATGCTCCCAGCAATTCCAACCTCAAACCCTCTCCAATCGGACAATGCAGTCTGTTCGAACTCGTATCTGCCGCTGGGTTTAATTTATTGTATCGGGAGAAAGAGGCAACGGTGAAAGAGGACTGGGGCAAAATAAAGTCTGTACCCAGGTACACTGCATCAGGAGCCGTCCGTCATCGGCTCGGATGGTCTGCCGAGAGCGAACGAGCTAGAGATAAGGAGATAAGCCGAGAACCACGAGGCAGGTACAGGGGCGGGTCGACTCGGACGACTACTGGCTTCTCTCAGTCATGAACCTTGTTGATTAGGTGCGCTACCGAGTATCTCGCGTAGATAGGTATTGTGGTGTCATTACGGTGGTGGCATTAGGTAACGGAACCGGCCAAGACAACTTTCTCGTCTTTTTGTCTCTTAGTGTATTGAGCATTCAGCTAGCGTAGTAAGCTCCAGAACCGCCTTCAGATTCTTTCCACGCCGGCGCAATCACATGGAAGGAGATCTACTACTGTACTGCTTCTTCAGTGTCGTATTACCTAAGAGAGAGAGAGAGACGGGAGCCGAGATCAAGCGAAGCAAAGGGATAGGAGGAGTGTAAAAAAAATAAAAAATAAAAATAAAAGGATTGCTGGGATAGTTATTGGTTGCATATAAGTGACCTTGGAGGTGTTGCATCTATGTAGAACAAAGATTGACCCCGCCGAATATCCTTTTTGCCGAAATCTAGGTCCATACCTGCTCCCCGGTATCAAGTCATCGATCCAGTGGCAGTACTGTAGGTAATCAATTGAAGACGTTCAATGCTACTCTAAACCCAGATACGTAACCGTGGCCAGTCTAAGGTACATTACTCGGTAGTGCATTTAGAGATTTCGAACATGGAATCTGGAATGAATGCAGTGCGAAGTTGTACGCATATGGGCAGTCTGCGAGTCAAAAAGCCCACACGAAACGCCACAATGCGACCGCCACATTGGAAGCCGAGGCCCTCCTGCAGAAACAAATAACCAATCAGACAAGGCCTAAAAAAAAAATCTGGATGAGATAGGCGATAAAGATGACATCGTCACTGTCGAAGACCGCTACCTACCAACTGAGCATACATACATACATCACAAATTCTATATCGACGATACTACCACTCACATTACATTATTGAAACTTCGACGCCGAGCTCCGATACCCTCTCCGTTCATTCCAGCGAAATACCCAGAGTATTATCATAATGTTTGGTGGATGTAAGTCTCAACATCTACCTACTACTCTTTCCGACTCAGCTGGTTCGGCGCATCGCACCCAATCGCTGCACTTTACCAATGTATAGCGCGCATGCTGATATACCTTCCAACTAGTCGCACCCCCACAGCTCTCTGCCGAGGAGATCCGACAGCTCGAAGGCGAGGCAAACTTCACCGTCAAGTCGTTCCTCGCGACCGCTATGGTGCTCTATATCTGTACGTCTTCCTAGGCTATACCGTTGTCGTCCATCCCGAAGCCAATTAGTCCTGAATACTGGCTAACCCACGGCCTCTCTTCTTAGCTCCCTTCGTTGTCGAGGCTGTCTCCGGCATCTTTTAGGCGAGATACATAGAAAGACCTATAACAATTCCTGCCCACCAGCTGCTTAAGACCATCGATGAGGAGACGCATCGCAGCCAAGCCACTATTATGCTTATCAAAAGGCTGTAACACCGAAATATACACTATTCACACATGGGCAAGCCTGTAGCAACAATTACATCAGAGCACACGACGGGCATAGACGGCTAGAGAGCGCCATCGCAGCGCTCATAATCAAGACACTTGATACCATTCCACCTCCATGTCGAACACAGGAGCACGTGACCATGCCTTCACCATGTGGAATTATATGAACAGACCCATGTATCCGCATAAACCAGTATCCACACCCCCCTCGCATAGAGACCAATGCTGTTTATGAGCGCCTCGAACGCCATGGCTCTTGTAATTTCCTATAGCCGGCTCTGCGTAATAGTACAAGCACAATTATCTCCAGAAAATTGCAATCCCTAGGCATGACCTGATGCCATGTGCTCTATGAAGGCAGAGTATACCGTTTTCCTTGCGACCTAGGGCTTCGAAGGCGCTCCTGTCTCAGCTTGCCACTCGTCGAAGTCCTTCTTGATCGATTCGACTTGGGCCTTCAGAGTCTGAAGCTGTTTGTCGTAATCTTCCAGGATCTAATGCATACGGTTAGCAACCTATGTATTTCGTATAGATAGTTAAGTTAAGGGTCTTCTTCGCTAGTCGTACCTTTTTCGCTTTCGCTTCAGCTTCCTCTCCCAGCCCTTCTTGGGTTTCGGGGCCACGTCGCTCGATCTCTTTCCGCAGCGTGTCGGCATAGCCTCTAAGAAGCAACAATCGACTCCATAGTTCCTCAGTCCGGGCACTCAGAGCGGGATCCATCAAGCCCTGGTCCAATGATTCCAGCTTCATCTTAAGCTCATCTTCATCCTTGTCGAGGGAATATCCCCTATTCCTCAAGACCTGGACTCTGGTTGCCAAAGCAAGGCATCGCTGCCTCAGCATCGCGTGTTTCCTGCGCGCATTTAAGGCGCGCACGCTTGTCTGTAGGTCTTGCTGGGATAAGATCGCATCCAGGCAAGCATTTATGGAATGTAATGTTTGTCGGTACTGAGTCAGGGCCCTCTCCTGCATCTTCAATCTCTCGCCTATCGCAGCGAACCCAGTAGCTAGCACAGGCACATATCCGACATCGGGCTTGTCGTGTGCAGCTTGTTCCCATTCCCGAGGATCCTCGCCTGGACCGGGCTGAAAAAAGGGCACGCGTGCTTGGCCAACATTGTTGTAGAAATAGTATTTAAAAACCGTGTTGGGATGCTGAGGAGTCCATTTTGCTATAATGGCTTCCATCTGTTCCGTCACTGGTTTGGCGCCTTCACCTAGAGTATTAGCCAAACCAGTAATAAAAAGGCACGGGAGGTTTCATACTGAGTGATTCGCGACCTGGCTCCCATATGGAGCTCTTGTTCTGCACCGGGGCCTGGCTTGCTCCCAGAAATGATGAGGCAGCAGGTTGGAGCTGTTGCTGAGGCTGCTGTTGGGGCTGTTGAGACTGTTGCTGTTGCGCCGATTGTCCTAATAAGCTTGTTCCGAACGCGCTTGTCTGCGGTTGTGTTTGGATCTGGTTTTGGTTCATGGACTGGCCAAAGAGGCTGTTGGTAGAAGCAGGTTGCCCGGCGGGCGTGCCAAAGGCCGACGCAGCGGCCCTGCCGAATAGAGACATCGTATAGAAGCGATTAGGTATTCAACAACAAACTTAATAAGGATCGGAATCAAACGCGTTTCGCGCGTTGAGAAGGTCGTCGGAGTCTTGTGAAGAGATGTGGAAACCGTCTCGATGCAAGGGAAGATGCTAGCCACCGCTCGTGGGATGAAGCAGTCAGGTAAGGCAGTTTGGTCGTGTAATGTCCAGTTTCTCTAAATTGGCAGAGACTCTTTCTGTAGAACGAATCGCCAAGATCTTCGCAAGGCAGATAAAGCGGCTCTATCTTCTATACCTCTTGGTCTGGTACATTGTTGGGGGTTCTGTTGCGGTTGATGTCTGAAGCCATGCGGGCTGGCTGCAGGCATATCGCGAAAACAAAAAACACCCGCCAAAGCTCTGCAGCTGTAGGTGCCCACTGTACCTACCTTGGTCCTTTGGCTCTTCACTCTTGGCGCCGAAAGCTCCCCCTTGCTGGAATCCGGGGCCCACTTCGGGCATGGCGGTACGTACCTCAGTTGCGGCTGTGGCTCCTCGCAAGCCTCGCGTGGCTGGAGCCAATCAGCAGCTTCGAATTGCCATTCTCAATCCGCCGAATGCTCCATTTCCGAGCTTCATCGTTAGAACGACATCATTCTGCACACCCCGACGACAACGCAGTTATGGCGTCCCGGAAGCCTGTGTATGTTTTCTCCTACCACATATGACAGCCTACGCACTCAATTGGCTCTCGTCCCGCCGGGCGCCCTCGAGATGAACACCATTTGTAGTCGTCAATGCTGACGTTCTCGCAGCTTCAACCAGCAGGTGCTGTATGACACCACTCCTCTTCCGGAGTCAATCCCCGCCGTCAAAGAGGTCGGTGCGACATCTGCGCCTCTTCTTTCCGCCTCTTTCTTCATCGGTGCTCGATGCCGCCCTTACAATGATGACTACATGCAATGCAAGACCGAGAACCCAGGCAAGGGAGAGTTTGAATGCTTGAAGGAAGGCCGCCGCGTCACGAGGTGTGCTGCTAGTGTGTACGTCAACGAGTTTCCGTCCAAATTTCTTGATACCTCTCGGCGTAAATGGAACACCTGTCTCCCGCTCTAACAGCACAGGGGGGCACCCAAGAACACTACAGTTACTGATATCGCATCGCTCTATTTAGCGTCGAAGACATCAACAAGCATTGCTTGGAACAATTCCGCAGCCACTGGCAATGCCTCGATAACAACAATCATCAGCTCTGGCAGTGTCGAAAGGCTGAGTGGAAGCTCAACCAATGCGTATTCGACAACCTAGTGAGCCTCATGTCATCTATCCTCACTGCCCTCGCATTCTAACCTGCGCCCCAGAAACTCGAGAAGACAATTCCAGATGCCCCCAAGGACCAGATTCCAGTCCATCTCCGAACAAGACAGATTTATGCTCACTACCCTATCTTGAGGGACCGTGGTCAGCCTACTCTAGGAAAATCTATCGATCCTCCTTCTGCTCAAGCGCAAGCACAGGCACCTACCTCGTAATGCCCCGCATACGCCATTTCCTTTAGAACTTTAGAAAGCCGCCTCATGAGCATGGCGGCTATATGTACATAAATTCAGCAGGGATGTCAAGATGAATCATTTGTTCCAAACATCGCACTGCAAGCTGAGTGAGCACATGGGGCAATACATCGCCCCGTGATTCGCGCTGGATACATGAAGGAAGGGGTCGATAGACTCTTAAGGGGGCAGCCTCCTTTTAACCCAAAATAGCATGAGACGGTCACACTTCGTATGTCATACCGAGCATGTGGAATCACCGTAATCTAGATCATTCCTCAACTAGGAACTGGCTGTTTCCACCCTTTCAAACGCCATTCATGTTTATCATGAATGCGAATACTCTCAGCCCGAAAGATGTGCGCTGCAGCAAAAGAACGCCAATGGTGAAATAAGCAAGTGCGGCTCTTCTATATCAATACCAAGCTCTATCAAGTCCCGGCATGTTCATCGTGAGGGCTTCAACTAAACGGCGTAATAATGGTGTCCACAATATCTACCCAAGGGGGATGCTGCTAGTATAACTTTCTCTTTGAATAAGGTTATGGCTGTAGGCAAGGTTTGGACTACGCCACCGCTTTTAAAGGCAGCTCGTGAAGATCATATGTACTTATCCTTTATCCAAACTATTTTACGCGTTATATGGAGTCTGGCAATCTTTATTACTGGCCGACGTCGTTCATACTACCCATCCGCAAGTGCAAATATGAAGTCTGTCCTCTAGGCAATGGCACTTGTATAATCAATCGGCCCCTCTCCCTTTCACTCCTTGTTTCTTACCCTAGTTAGGCCCCAGCGTGCCATGAAAGTATCAGATCATCCGTGACGTCTACACACGAGAAACACACTCATATCTTGGTCGAGCCAGAAATCGCTGGCTAAGGACACGGAACGTAATGCAGAGCCGACAGACGGGTGGCTGCTCGGTGTATGTGGTGTTTGCAGACATTGCCCCCACCATGTTTCGCGGGGTAGAATCTTGGAGCTGAGCGAGAGCAAGGAGGGAGAGTGTATTGGTCCTCGCTATACCCCATGGAAATATAGTACAGGTATATCCGATGGAATTATACCGTAGTTGCTAATTGTCGATTGTTCGATTCACGCGCAGTGAGTCACGCCGTCACCTCATTTCAATGGAATGTATATACCCATAGCACCATATCACGCCGGGAACACGAAGAGAAGTAAACAGATCATTCACCGCACGCGTCTGACGACGAATTCTCCATATACTGGTACCGAGGAACCACGGAATCGTATCCGACTATCACATTCAACACTTAGCAGAATATACAGAGTAATATACCCAAGGCCTAGGGAATTATCAAACAGCAGAAATCTAAAACAATTATCTGGAACAGTCAGTGTCCTTCTCCACGATCCAGATCCTGACTGATCTGATATGTTTTGTTTCTGATCTGATTTGAGGGGCCGGAGTACGGTAACACACGTTTGTTTGTGCGCTAGATTATCTTGTGTCACTTCTCCTTATTCCCAACCCCACGAGATCGCAGCTCGCATAAATAAGAAGTAAATTTCCCTGTTACCTTCTTTTTTCCCAAGTGACACCGCATCGGGAATGCCATCTCACTACTCATCTATCCATTTCTTTCATACCATCTGTGTGCTATAGGCGGCAAGGGTCAGCTTATTGGTCTCAACAAATAATGAACCAACAACCACTTCGGACAATAGAAAGATACGGCAATGTAAACAAATAGTCGAATAGGCAGATAACCCTCATTTCAAGTCGGTTTGTTTGATTGACGACTGCCAATCGTATGCACACGCAGACCATGACACAGTTTGGAATTTGTTTGGAAGAAAGACATGTGGCTCGCTCTGACCGAAGATTACAAAACTATAAACCGGGAAGGTTTAGAGACAGTGTGAGGCCACGAGATACCGGCGGCAAATGTGTGGCAGAGATAAACTCAATGTTCACCGGCTTTCGGTGCGGAGGTCGATTTGACCAATCCGGCACAAGAGTAGTGAATCGGGATATCGGAGTATGTATGTTTTGGTATGAAAGGAGGCGTTAGACAGATAAAACCACGTTGTAGTCTCCGACAAACAGACAATAATTGATTATATAACTCTACCGATAAACCTGATAGTGTGCTTTCAGGTAGTTTTTTAGAAACATGTTTCACACTTCACCATCGGCCGGTGGAGGCCTTGATGGTAAATACCTACTTTCAAGATGACGGGGCGAACTGCGGCAGGTTGAATTCGACAGGTCCCAATCTTACAATGTAAAGGTAGTCTTTGGTCACATGCAGCGAAGGCGGTGAAGCCATTTCGGCGGATGATGTTAAATCATTCCACCAATGACGTCCAGTGTTGGTCTTTAAAGCTCGGAAAGCTAACGAGTCGAGCATGTTGTGTGGAAGCAGTACAACTAAAGCCAGATTTAGGGAAGATGCTCGCAATTTCCGGTTGAACACTGCGCCAGTCCGCTTATCCCCCTTGATGCATGTTAACTCGGGCATCCCTTGCTTACCGAGCGAAGAAGTAGTATCGTATTGGAGTGGATCTGATGTAATTGGAATCAACGGAAAATACTGAATATGACAAAATTGACATTGATGGTAATGATTATTATAATCTCGAGACGAGGCAGTGACTCTGTATGACAGCGCATAAAGCGGGCGGATAGATGTACCGGTAGTTGTCAACTACTGCTGAAACAACCCTCGGATGCTCACATCATACCGGCTTGAGCCGGTTAACACTATTGAGCACACTAGGCGTGAACATTGGAAACGGCAGGTGCCACCATGATCCATCGTCCTAGCACAGCACTCCCTTGATGGGTATTATAAGAATAACAAGTGGAAGGGGCACGGCCGACTCGGAAAGGGGAACCGTACTTGTTTGTAGTATCGAGTATTACATAGCTAAATACCTGGCTAGGCACGTCACAGTAGCTATTCGCGGCGTATGCGGCGTTGCGCATCTAGCTAGTCGTCCGCTATTCGCTCGCTAGGATGCTTCGGAGATGCTTGGCCAACTGCTCCCGAGGCCTGCATCGCGGGTCGTCAGTGCGATATTATAGCGTTGTTTTATGAGGCTCATTTATGGTAGCGTTGAAAACTCGTGTGCTGAAAACTAGTGGAGATGGTTTAGTTGTCCCCTGCCTAGGTAAGAATTACTTACATACCTACATTTGCATGTACCGGCGAACCTCGGAAGCAGTGTAGGAGACAGTCTCAACGTTTCATAGATATTAGCAACAAACCTAGGTGGAATGGAATGATCTAGACTGAGATCGATCTTCACCGGGGGCATGGAAAATGAATCGCTGGGCTGAAGCATGGGGATTCCCACGTCATATGGGGAGACAACCAATACTCAAACCCACTTCAATTAAAATACAGTAAAGTGTATGTTTTCCTACTCTTTCTGTAGTGTATCCTATTGGCTGTACAAGTAGCGTCGTGAGAGCCCCGGCCAGCGCTAGTAGCGAGTAATCTACTTCCTACATCACTAAGTCGTTGGCTGCTTGTCTGAGGCAGAGGCGCATAATGCTCATAACAGACTTGTAGGAGTGGGATTGATATAGGAGAAGGATCATAGGTAGAAGTTAAAAGGTGGCCGGAGAATTAGCAACCAGCCAAGTCTGTTACCGCAAATACTGAGCGGCTGCGAGTCATGATGCCTTTTTTCCTTTCTTCTTGTGCGCTGTAACTTGTTACACTGGCGTCGTTCATAATCGTGTAGATCTGTGCTGACACCGGGCAAAAGAGTGGCTAATACAGGGTCTCTAGTGAAATCTTGTTCGCCATTGTGGCCGGGAAGGTGACCGGTGTGGCTGCAACGGCGGGAAGCTCGACGACGCCGTTGGCTCGACCGAGTTCCAATTACCTAAGGTGACTGACTGTAGGAAAGCAAGACCTTGCCCTCAATGGAATAAGCCCACAAGGGGCAACCGCGGCCGAAATTATGGTCGTTTCAAGAGATGCCCACTTTAAATGCCCACTTCCGCCACATCGTCCCTGCCCCACCTATCGTGCTGTCATTCTGAAGAACTTGAAGTATCTTCTTCTTGGTTACGGTATTTAAATGCTATTGCATCAGCCCCTATGCGAAGTGTAACACCGTACTTTTATTCGCGATTAATCAGCTAGGTTTAGTCTCTTTGAAACTTGGATCAATTACTTGAGTATTTACTTTACCTAAGGTAGGCGACGAGATTGCTACTTCTACGAATAGACCTACCTTACTGTATTGTGGAAGTGTAGCAGGCCTCTTAGATTGCGTGCATTGGGACGCACTTAAAATACACAGTAAGGCATCGTCCTGGAAAGGGGTTGCTGTGGCTCTTCCTTTCTCTGTACACTGCTATTGCCCAGCGCAGGTACGGTTCGATGGCAGCCAATCAGCCAGTAGCACACGATACAAGGTTGTTTTTCAGTCTGGGGAGTAGCGCATCGCTGAACCTTTCCTCCCTTGCCCCGCGCTTGCCAGCTTGGATCGGGTACCTACAGGGACTGGGTGACAGATGAACGTCGGGAAACGAATCTGCAAGGTACCACTGCGCTAGCAGGGAGTGGAAACACGCTAAATATGCCGAGATCAGCACACTTAAACCAACAGTCTGGCTGCGACAACAGGCTGAACACGGCCAGACATGGCGGAAAGGGCAAGGTAAAAGGACTGGACAGAATGGGACCACTGGATGAGAAGACAGAGACGAGATGAACGGGAAGCCACTTAGATAATATGACTTCCAGAAGTTATTATTACTGGATACCTGTCACCAGCACATCTCTGTATGCGTCTGGGGCACATACATATAAGCCAGAAGTACTGTGTACAGATCTACAGGCTACCCACAAACAAGCCAACCTACCTTGGTACGCAGGGCAGATCTTTTATCATAGCCATGTTGCGATCAACTATCATGAGTAGTCCTACAGAAAACAGCGCTTATACACGTGCAGTAGGTGTCCAACGTGGTCCTTACATATGTTTCCAAGCCAGATTCAAGCTTCAGACTGGAACGTGTTACGGTACTATCCACCTACTTACATAGGTAGGTAAGCTCCATATACTTGCGATGACATAAAACTGTACCAGTCTATGGTAGCAGTGCAGACCCTCATTTGAACCAGCAGTAATCTGGGTATGGGATTAATTGATCTGCATAAAACTTGGAACTCCTTACCTAACTTGTCCTTACTGCCAGTCTGCGTCTGTCTGAATGTCTCAACCCGCCTTCACGTCCTGTGATGTCATTGATCTCCTGCTCGGGAATTTCTTGTTGCACTGCGTAAATTGAGAGAATACGGCGTCCCAACATCGATGCAGTGCACACATGGCGGTAGATCTATCATGTATGCATACTTACCGGAATAACCCGAAGGATGTGAACTGATCAAACAACCTGAGATAAGTTGCCCATGCGCAGACCACCTCAGTTTGTAAGTAAATTGGGCGAGATATAAGAGGGAGGGGCAACTCGCTCTCTCTTTAGTAGGTCTCTGTTTGTCCGGGTATGAACTTGAGGTCACTTTGGTAGCCGTCAAGTACCACTCCAGCGCCTCGTATTTAGATTACTGCACTTTGTAGGTACGGTAGCTGGGACCCGCGGTGTCACGCAGTATATGGAAAGAGATTGTTTCTATCATATCCAAGATGCCTTTATCCACTTTGCCGGCTCATATGTCGACTTGAAACCAGATCTCATGTGTGAATAGATACCTAGGATCCTGGAATATCATTGCATCGGTACAGCGATTGCCTTTTACTCGGGTGCTTGTGAGGCATACATATCTCCTCTGACCAAGGCTTGTGTCAAGTACCTACGGGCAATTAGTTTTTGATCTTTGGTCAATGATAGTAAGGTGCGCTATGTTGGTGCGTGATAATTAGGGTCTAACTTCTCGTACAGCCTAGGTACTCCGTACACTCTGTTAGCGTATGATACTGAGTAGTGGGTGTAAGTCATGGTCATGAATGAATCGTGGATTTGTGGATGGTCAGGAGGCGTTTCTGGCGTTGGTGCGATATCAGGGAATTGACCGTGCTTTTTAGTCGCGCATCTCCGTAAATTACACCTTGGTAGCTGCTTGGCAGGGCAGTGGAAGGATGGCTTGCCAGGGGTACCCCTAGAGCATACCTACCCACTGTGCCGTCAAGTTCAGCAACACAACAGGCGCCATCTGGACCGTGGAAACAAAGTCATGTTTGTCGCTACTCCATCACAGTAATGGCGGCCCTCCCCCCGGGCCCTGCGAATTCATTTGGTCGGGTACACGCAGTCACTAAGTCACTCAGCCAGGGCAGTCAGCCAGTCGCTCCTTCATCAGCTCGCTGCCTGCAAGGGTGTGTATGTACACCAGAGCGTGATGTACCCGCGTCCCCAGGTATCTCCCTACCGCCTCTAATTGCTCGGACTACATCGATTGCCAACCATCACGGGAGCTAGGGTACATCGTGTGTTCCCACCACATTCTTTTACTACTTGAACTCCTTCTATTTCCACCTTCTTTTCCCTCTCCTTCTCTTTCCTATCCCTTACCTCAGGCTTGGTTGATATATCAGAGCGCTTGTTCGCCAGAACCGACAGTCCTTTCCGGCTCACCACCACATTCCTTCTTGTTTGCCTCCGGCGCACTTACACTCCTTTAAGACTTCGGTCTCGAACTTCGCACGCATCTATCGACCTGCCGACTTCGTTGTGGCCATCCGACGCAATTGATTTGGGTCGACACTCACTCCCTCCTTTTTAACGTTCACCATTGCAATTACCTTTCACAGACGCCAGTCGTTCTTGATCCAACCGCTTCATCACCCGCTCCAGTTAGCGTCCCGAATTTGATTCACCTCACTAGCCAGTCGTCTCGGTCATCTGTTTCATCTACGGGCAATTAGGTTCCTGTAAACCGTTCACCTTTGTGTGCTTATCAACCTTGTGTACTCTTGAGTTTCAACTCCAACTTCAAACAAAGGTCAGTCAAACATAGTTTACGTGGTGATGTGGTCCCTTAATCTTAGCTATTGTTTCCCCCCCTCCTTGTACTTCGAAGCAGACAAAGTTGGGCTCTCTTGGCCTCAACAAACAAAACACTCGGACAAAAAGTGATTTTATATCTTAATCTTAAGTCGAGGTTTTGTACGGAACTTCGCCACAAGACGTGTTCAATGGAGCCTAGGGCTACAAGTCGTCCCTTAATCCTTATCGATGTCTTCCCGGGGCGAGTGTCTTCTCTCAAATCACGATATGGCATAGCAAGACTAATGCAACACTTATCACGCTCATTACAATTCGATTCTTACTATCATTTATATACCAGACTGGACATATCCTCTACTACGTTAACTATCTAACACTCTCCTACAGTTATCAATTTTTATCAAGTCGCAAATATGAAGTCGTCCATCTTTGTTGCTGCCACTGGTGCGGCTTTGGCCCTGGCTAATCCGCTTGACAAGCGCGTGCTGGAGACCGAAGTAGTTGTGGAATACTACACTGTCACTGTCACTGGAAATGCTCCTGCGGCCACACAACAAGCCCACCACAAGTTCCGCCCACACCCGCAGCCCACCGAAGAAGAGACGCCTGTTGAGGAGCCTGAGACTACTACGGTCGTTCAGACGACGACTCCTGAGCCCACTACCACATCGCAGCCCGTGGTCTACGTTACTGTGACCCCCGAAGAGACCGAGGAGGAGCCGACTACTACTGCCAAGCTACTACGACTGCCAAAGCTTCAACTGTCGTCGATACCCCGACCCAAGCCAGTGACTCGGGCTCAACGGAGGGCGACTCGTTCGAATCAATTGCCGTCTATCACCACAACATCCACCGTTCCAACCACTCTTCCCCCGAGGTTACCTGGAACGCAGAGATTGCTGCATATGCCGCCAACACGGCCGCGACCTGCGTCTTTGCCCATGACATGTATGTAAAATAGTACCTTGATCTGTTAAATACTTGCTAACGCATGAATAGGGACCAAGGTTCCGGTGGTTACGGCCAGAACATTGCTTTGTGGGGTGTGAGCTCTGGTGCCGAAGAGCTAGGCGCTACTGGTGCCGTCAAGATGGCCACCACTAACATGTGGTACGATGGTGAATTCAACTCCTTCCTGCCTGAGTACTACGGCAAGGCCACTCCCGACATGATCAACTTTGAGTCATGGGGTCACTTGAGCCAGGTCGTCTGGGCTGACACCAAGACCGTCGGCTGCCACGCTCAATTCTGCCCTAGGGGCACGGCGTACTCCAACTTGGACTCCTGGTTCACTGTCTGCAACTACCAACCTCCAGGTATGTTTACCCTTCTAAATAACGCGTACTCAAACGCTGACGATTTTCACAGGAAATGTTGGAGGTGCTTATGCCAAGAACATCAACAAGCCCAAGGGTGATGCCTCCGTCGTTGTCTAAGTCTCGTGCAATTACCACTGAGATGCACTTTGCTCTACAGACAATGATTTCTCTTGTCATGCATTACATGTGTATATGAATGAGAACTGGATTCCAGAGTTTGTTCTGGGCAATGCTTGTAACATGGGCATCGTGTTATGCAAATAAGTATAGATGCTAGATCACGTCAATTGCTCACGATGACGATTCTACGCTTGCGATGAAACCTAGCATCTAGCATGTTTGGTACCGAACCGACCAAATCATGCCAGCATATATTCTTCACTTCGTCGCCAGACTTAGCAATACCATCTGCAGCACTGCTGGGGCTTGGGTCGAACTTCTTGAAGTACAACCTTCGGTTAAGGCTGCGGTGCATATATTAAGTCTGGCTCTTGCTTTGGGGTTAAAGACAATCAATTTTGGACTTTCCACTTACTGTATCTAAGCTCGTTCTTTTCTCATGACAGGTGTGTTGTCATTGATATGGTAGTGTATACCGTGTTATCTGCATTATGCGAATCGAGGAAATTTTAATGCCCTTGTTCTTGAGTGACTATTATGTTATTAGATCAATGTAGTGTGACTGAGTGTAAACAAGAAAATATGCTGTGAAGCTACATTGTATTGAATGACTTTTCGTTTGCATATGGGGCCTTACAATCTCATGATTTAGGTCCATATATGTATCCATATGACTAAAGCGAAGTTAAGTTCAACCCCTTTGATAGGTTCAACCATAGTAGTAGTTTGTTGCTCTTGTCATTTCATGCAATGTCAGCTTCATCTTCCTTCTGTCACAAAACGCTGACCCCCAAACCCGTCAACTCACTCACTCTTTCTTATCTTGATGTTTCGATATTCGAAACTCCTTTTACGTTCAGATACATATGGTCTTCAGCAAAACTAAGTAGTTTCCATCACCAGTTCATGTGTGGCAGAGGTGAGATGTTGATGAAGTCAAAGGGGAGGGGGAGCTTACCTCCATAGGGAAGATTCATGAAGTCAGTGACTCAAACTTGGGACCTTTGGTCTATTGGGATTTTGAGGCAAACGTTTGGTAGGTATGGTATCTATTCCCCTCACTCGCTTTGTCAAAAGTGATGTATTTGCTGGTGAGCTTGCCCTGTTGTGTCTGTGTTACGAGATTGAAGAAAGGGGCGAAAAAAGGTCGTTTTAGCCTTATTCCGATTCCTAGCTTCGGAATGAATTAGCGAGATCTGCCTAACGATGGTGTCTCATGCCCGTCTGCATCAAGGATGAGGAGCTCGGAGGACCTGTGAGGATAGATGGTAGAGGGTGGAGGATAGACTTTGCTTAGAGGGATATCTCGCTCTTCGTTTCGTCTAGGCGGTTATGAGCTCAGGTTCGTTTGACGGCTGTACGTTGTGTGTATAGCCTTTTCATGAATAAGTATATATTGGCCCTATCTGGTGGAGGTTGGCTTCACTCCTTCTGAGGCTTGGAGCTGATATATACTAGAGTTAGGGTAAACTGTTCGCGCTGACACACACTAATTAGTACGCTTGCATCGCCAGATATCAACCCCTGGGCTGCTTGGTGGTTTGCCCTTGTGATATGTCTAGGTTTTGCTTCAGATCTATGTGTCTACGGCCTGATGACTCTTGTAATATCCTTCGTATTAGCAGCTGCTTTTGAGCAACAAGAGATGGGGGAGATGGCATGCTCGATCGCGAATTAACATGTTTCTTGTCACTCGTTATGATGCTATAGGCAAGAACTGGTTGGCTGTGGCCACTTCTCTCACGTTATGCTTCGTGCAAGCAGTTATGTGCTAATAAGGTATGTTCAGAACTCTTCTCCTGTTGATATTTGCGTTTGTCACGTCGTAACATGGCTGTTTCTTAGTGCACGACCCAGCCTCCTGTTTCAAGTTGTTTGAACACATGTGAAGCACCCTCCGAGCCTGGTGCAACCATTCTCACCTGTATTGTTTGACAGACAGAGATCCAACAACGATGATAAGCCGGTCAATCTCAAAGCAGACGGACGGTGCCAGAAGCAAGCGTGCCCTGAAAGGAATGGCGGGCGGCCATCATCCATTCTCACCTTTGGCATACTGCTACATTAAAGTACGCTTATGAGCTTATTAGAGGTAAGCGTAGTATGGTTATCATCTGCCGATGCTACTTTGCTTGACTTGTAGATCACAAGACTAGTTCTTACTCAGGAAGGAGAATTACTGTAGGTAAGAGATGTCGCCATCGCAGCGGGTACACTCTAGTGTTTGTCTAGTCCGCTCCAGGTGGACAGATATGGAGAGAGGTACCTAGATTCACGTCCTCGTATCTGTAAGGATCAACTCGGCGCTGCAACTTTCGAGTTTAATGTTTTGATGAGGGATGTGAGCTAGGTACGTGTGAACACCTATGGTGTGATTTGCCTATCTACCTGTAACATCATCTCAGCGCGGGATCATCCTCGTCTCAACTCATCATAGAAGGAGATTAATTTCGTACGACAATAGCTCGAACAAACATTGAGAACTAGATTCCTACTCAGTACATTGCTGACATTCATAAGGGGAGGCTACAGCATCTCCTAGATTCAATAAACAGCCTAGGTACCATTGTGTACACTACTGTAGGTTTTTGCTTTCTGCTTCTTGAAATGTCATCTGCAACTTTATCCCTATATTGGTGCATGTAGTTATAGGACCCCCCTCCGCACCCGCGAGGTAGCCTAGAACTAATCTCATATATCAAAAGCGCATCGCCCTCTGC
Source organism: Xylaria sp. MSU_SB201401 (assembly GCA_002288965.1). Taxonomy (NCBI): domain Eukaryota; kingdom Fungi; phylum Ascomycota; class Sordariomycetes; order Xylariales; family Xylariaceae; genus Xylaria; species Xylaria sp. MSU_SB201401. The sequence continues at coordinate 81,498 of NPFG01000009.1, forward strand.
CGGTTTGTCTGATGTTTGAACCCGGGCCCTACCTTAGCAGGCAGGTAACCTTAGGGCTGGTAGCTGAGCTAACATATGTCCGTGTTGGGCTCTGCTTCGAAGTCAGAATGCACGTAAATCATATAGCAAGGTTAGATGAATGACTGCGGTCTGGCCCTACGAGGCTATACAAGTTAATTCTTCTCCTAGAATGGAGTACTCTATTGTTCATGTATAGTCTATTTTAGGGGAGCGAAGAAGCGAATGATACCTACTACTGCTTGTCTCTCAGCGGAGGAGTAAACGACGGAAACGCGGCTATTGGCTGCTGTGGAATGCGGGTAGTGTACAGTAAGTAGGACTCTGAAACGAAATACCAAGGCGGAGTCTTGCGACATTCTATTTGCAGCTGGGAGTGGGCTGGCGTAAGCTATTCATACTGTAGAAGCATGAAACATAATGGCACATCGTCGAGGTACAGTAGGCTATGCGTGCGATAACTCTGGTGATCATTTCCGCTTATCACCTATCAGCGCAAAAGACGGCGATATTGTGACTTGACCGAGATGCGCTACAAAAGGAGCATATATCATATCATACTTATTCATATCATTATTTTTGGCGATAGCTCTATCTAGTGTCACTCGATACAGTCCTACCTTAACCACTAAGGATTTAAGTACCTACTTGGCTCGGCCGGTATGGAGTAAAATCAACAGCGACCGATACCAAGACAGAAGAAATGCCTTAAAGTGAGTGCATTGGGCGCGGCGGGGTTCTCCAGAGGAGCGCGTCCCGTGTCCCGTGTGCCCGTGTGCCCTTTACCAAGACACTGGTAACAGCCGGAACGGATGTTCCAGGGATCAGGAACACGGCAATGACGTGTTTGCGGGTTTGCGCAACGCTGCCACCTCATCCTCATCCATCTACCTACATAGACTGTACTGAGTACCAGCAACGGGGGCGTTTGAACGACCAACAGAACGAATGTCGGAGCAAACAATCGTGTCTTGGCGACGTTGGTGGCATCGGAAGTCGGCACTCTTCTTCCAAGAAGATGCAGACTTGCATCACAACACCTGCGGACTAACTGTCAGCTTTCACGCTTCTTGGCAATTATGCCTGTCAAGCAAAAAAAAACCATCACTTTGTTCTTTTGCCGCTCGTTTTCCTCCCCCCTCGCTCTAACAGTCTTAGTGGAGATGTACAGGTCTATAATCATGCCTTAGTACTGTAAGTGACCACTAGGCACTGCCCTGCCACCTGAAAAGCCTTTCCGTAAGTAGGGCTATTTCGGTGGATTTAGTGTGCTAGTAGCCTGCGAACTGCTCTGTATCGGATGCAGATACCTTTTCATGTAATACACAACCTTTTGGTGCAGGTCGTACTTGCGTTGGAGGTACTCCGTAAGGTAGTAAGGTATTGTACAACAGTTGCACTGCACTTACGCATACCTACCGTACCTACTCGCTGCAAGACGCGCAGTGTCCGCTAGGTAGGTACTTACACACACCGCAGCAGGCACAAGCACTGATCCGGGGAACCGCGAGCAGCCGATAGTCTGTCGTGGTGTCTTGTTAGATCCTATCCGCCCATACTAAATCGGTCGCTCGGGTGCTGTTGGTGCTGTTAGGCCTGCCGATGGCGCCCGTCTAGAATAGTATAACAAGGCCGCCCCTCTATTTTTTACATGCTACTCCATACCTAGCATCGCCGCGGGCTTTGGCCATCTTGTCTGCCATGCAGCGCAGTGCACTACAGACTAGGTACAGATTCTATATGAGCATGCTTAGCTTATTACCTACCAGGTACATAGTACTCATGGGCAGCGTCAGCAGAACTATTCATCGTCATTCACTTCGCATTCTCTCATCGATCCTGGGGTCAACGGCCTCAAGGGTCTCTCCATCTCTCTTCTCGTCTCCCCTCTCTCCTCCCTGGTCATCATCAAGTCGCTGGTAAAGGGTAGGCATACTCCCCCATCCTTGTCCTTATCTCGCGTTACAGCCCAGCGATTCCTCGAAGGAGCGGCGTGGTGGGCATGACTATGCCGATCCGCCTCAAAGGAAGCCCACTGCAACTCCACAGCATGGCCCAAACCTCCAATTGAACCCGTTGACATACTCGCCTCTTCGTCTTGGCGATGCTTGGCTACTCCCGGTCTGCCTCAGCCCGGAACGCACTAGGATGCCCAGGACTTTTCCTCTCCCAACAACGAGCGAAAGGGGGATTATCTATTCCTATTTACCTCCGCCTCTCCATTCTATCTTTTCTTCATCGTCTTCATTCCCGTTGTCGTTCGTTAATTGCATTGTTGCTTATTGTGTCCTCGCGACAGGCGATCACTTTTTTTTCCCGCCTTCTCTTCTCCAATTCACCCACAGTCATTCCTTTATATACATTTTGTAGTTGTACAATCAGGCACATACGTAATCCTTGTCCCATTTTCGTCACCCGCGCTTCAACCCTATCTACCCGCTGAACCATCATCTATCTGGGATTCGCATCGCCGACAACATGGACAAATTACCCGTCTTTCCCACCTCTTTTCCGAGGCAGTTACAGGAGACAACCACAAACATCATGTCTGTCGTCATGGCAAGGAAGCGACTGCTCGTCTTTCTATTCGTGCCCCTGGTACTTATCGGTATGTCTCTGCGCTTTAACTCACATGGTCGCTAGAAGTGATATAGCTAACGCCGCGCCATAGGGCTGTTCTTCACCGGTAGCGTTAGCGACAGCGAATGGTCGCAATCAATAGGCAACGGGTTCAAGAACGGTGTCAGCTATGTGACGGGCGACGGACACTCAGCCCAGTTCGGTGGCGGTGGCATCATATACGTATCGAGTAACAGCTCTAACAGCTCTCTCGGCCACGGCACTACTAAGTACTGGAAAAGCAAGCCATTCAAGCGCCCTGGTTACGAACTTCCCTTGGCTGACGGTATGCCGCTTCGCATCATGGCTTTGGGCGCATCGACAACCCGTGGTGATAGCCCTGAAAAGGGCATCGACAACAATGGCTTCCGTCGGCCCCTGCGTGAGAAGCTCGTCAGTATCGGCAACCCTGTCAACTTCGTTGGGTCTCAGCGTCTCGGTAACATGACCGACAACGACATTGAGGCGTATCCCGGTGTGCCCACTCATAGAATTCACGCTCACGCCAAAGAGGCCGTGCCTTCGAGAAAGCCCAACTTGTTCCTTCTTAACGCCGGTTCCAACGACTGCTTCCAACACATCGACATCCCCAACTTCTACAAACGATACGATGCTTTGGTTGAGTACTGTCTGTCGGCTTCTCCGCGCTCAACTATCATCATGTCTACCATTCTTCCTACTTGGGACAAGCGTTTCAACGGCAGAGAAGAAGTCTGGAAGGTCAACGCGCAAATCCGAAGGCTAGCCAAGATCTACGCGGAGGAAGGAAAACCTGTCGTGCTCGCTGAGCTCCAAGGCCCCGACGGTGTTCAGGATGGGAACATCGCCGAAGATGGTATGCACCCTGGTACAGCCGGTTACGAGATGATGGCTACCAAGATGTTCGAGGCGATCATCGAAGCCGACGCCAAGGGATTTCTGCAGAGCCCCGAGCCGATCATGGGCGTTCTCGATGATGGTGACGAGGAGCGACACGACGACCGCTACTTCACCATGCTGGAGCACCAGTACGCAGTGGATAACGCCACTATGCTGGCAGAGCAAGCCGAGATCGACAAAATGAAGGCAGAGCTTGCTCAGATGCACGTAGAGAAACTCGAAAAGGCCAAAGAGAGCAAAGATGGCAAGAAGCAGACGAGGCATACGCGCCGAAACAGGGAGCACAGATTTCCTCAGCTGCAAGTTGTATGAAGAAAGAGTCTGTGTGCATAACGATTTGTATACAATGAAGAAGAGGACAACCGCAACCTTGTAAAAAAGATACTTTTAAACGACTAGTCTACGACGTCACGGCTTCAATCTGCTTTAAGGGACAGCACCATGCGAGCCACCCACTTAGAGAGCATTATAATAATTGGTGATAGGGGAAGAGAGGGCATTGGATCTGGATATACCATGATATATAAAACTGATTTTATAAACATATTTAACTAGAGCCCCTAACCTACTATGCCGTCATAAATTAGGGTACTCGAAGAAACTTATCTGGTCTCAAGGCCCCAACAGGAATGTGCGAATGAACTTTGCTGTAATCTTGAGCTTGCTCGCGATCAAGAGTAGTCTCGTAAGGTCAAGTCCAGTTCGGGAGAAAGCTTCATCACAACAAGACCAGACAGACAGGTATGCCATCACAGCTCTTCTGAGCCTTGAGGAGCTAGCGTTCCCCAGCGCCTCCATCTGCCGCCGGTTGAATGCTCGCCAATCGATCTAGATCTGTGCTACCAACCTTTTGCACGGCGCAGTGTAGTCATGTGGCATGGCAGAATGGTAGGTACGTAAAGCCGTGGGCAACCAATTCATGTTTGTGGTGGTCAGAGCTGTCAGAGATACGACAGAAGCAGCGCTACCGACCAAATTTGATATGCGGTCCCAGCGCCTTATCCCTTACCGCATCTAGCCATTTGTTTCTCTCCTCCCTTACTCCACGGACTTGACCGCCAAACGAGCTATCCAACAGCGATCGATCGCGAATGACAAACAGGTGCACTAAGTAAGAAACAAGCATAAAAGTACCAAGGGGAGAAAAAAAAAAAAACTCAATTGGATGGCGCGAACCGCGGTGTACGCATACTTAAAGTTGCGACCTACCCCAAGTAAAAAAAAGAGTATAGCTAAATAGATCATGGCGCTCCAGTTATAGCCGCCCACGACGCGCTTGTTGACTGGACTGCCTGCCCACTGCATCTGTCAACATAAACTCAATTGTGCGACTGCTCGCAATTTCTCTCTTGCTCCTATTGCTGAATTGAGGAATGGCTTCGCAGGCCAGCGTTGCGAGCAGCCAGCCAGACCCGCGCCACTTACGTATCATCGCTGCATCGGCCCAAGCCAACGAAGCCCGCGTTCGAGACATCCTCGCCGAGGAACCCTCCTGGGTGTCCTCTACCGACCTTGATGCGCTCCGCCAGGCGCTGCAAAAAGTCGCTGCTCGCGGCAAACTCTCGATTGTCCGTCTACTCATTGAACATGGCGCCGCCGTAAACCCCAAACAAGACACCGAGGTCCCCGCGCTCGTGAAAGCCGCCGAGGCGGGCAACGTCAGTGTCGTCTCCGAGCTGCTTGCCCACCATGCCGACCCGAACGCCCGGAACCGATCAGGCCAGACAGCCTTATTCATCGCCGCAATTAAGGGACATAATAAAGTCCTAGAGGCCTTGGCCAGCGGTCGCGCCGACGTTAACGCGAAAGACAAGGAGGGCAGGTCCCCTCTCCTCTACCTTGCCTCCGAGAAGAAAACCAAGGCCAAATGGACCATCGAGACTCTGCGGTTGCTGCACCGGCACGGCGCCGACTTGGAGGTCCGGGATCACATCGGTCGGACGCCCCTGCTGTGGGCGGCTACCAATTGCAATATTGAGCTTGCGAGGTTTCTGCTGGAGAGCAAAGCTAATGTGTCTGCGGCAAACAATCGTGGGCGCACAGCGCTTCATCTCGCGGCTGAGAGTAACGACGAAGAGAACCGCGATGAGATGGTGAGATTGCTGCTCCAGTATAATGCCAACCCTGAAGCTACGAGCGATGGAGGTTGGACGCCTCTCCATAACGCCGCACAAAGCGGATGCTTGTCCATTGTCGCTTTATTGCTTCAGACTAAGGCCAGAGTGAATGCTGAGCTATCAAACGGGATGACACCACTACAGTATGTATATGCTAGCATTGGCCCCTGATTTCTCCCACGTTGTAATACTGCAGCTGATTTTCTATACGACTAGTTGGGCTGCATTCAACGGATACGAAGATATCGTCAGGCTTCTATTGACACGGCCTGACGTGAACACCGGAAAGAAGGACGCGTTTGATCGGACGCCCATGTTGTGCGCTGCCGAGAAACATCACGCAGAAATCGTCCAGCTCTTATCTCCTGCGCGGACGGCGAACAGGCTGTCTGCGCCTGAAAAAGAGGCCTGCATGGCCTTTGAGGCGACGGTTGTGGACTTTGGGCAGTTCGAGAAGAAACAGCTTGTATCTAAGTACTCGGTGTATGACTTGTTGTACGGCTGGAACGACGAACTGAATAAGCCACGCGTCTCCACGCTGACCAAGAATCTACACTACAAACCCGACTTTAGATGGATTCATCTCCCTGCTAATAATGTATATTGCGGTTCCCTTCTTTTCGTGTTCGATGTAGACAGCGGCTAACCTCCAGTCAATAGATTGCGTGGGTTGAAGTAAGCGGAGTCCCCTCGTCTCTTATAAATTAATATCTGCTCTAACCTTGCATCAGACGCTTTTAGCCAAGTCTTTCATAGAAGCTGGGCATCGGGATATTGAATCCTTCAAGGCATTGGAAAAGTGCTTTGATCAGGAGCACAGAGTAAGTAGTAGTCATTATCCTTTTCTTTTACATAGCCATCTAGACTTGGTTCTAGCTGATGGCTCTTTTTCGAGCCCAGCACATGCAACGCTCAGACCTTCATCAGACCAACATTCGCTAACGTTGATTGTGACAAGGGACCTCTCCCTCATTCGCACTTTATGCGGCCGTTCTGTCATCGTATACCATCACCACGAAGAGACGTGCCAGAAAAGAAGGAGGAGAAATCATTAACGACTCTACCCGAAGACCCCTCGGAAATAAGTATGAAATCATCACAAGATGGGGCCCCCCTCGTATCTAGGAATTCTTCAGATGTCCAGGATGATTCTGGTTCAAGATCCGAGACGAAAAAGAAAAGTAAATCCGAACAAATCGCTGAGAGACATCCGAAGAAACAAAAGCGTGCCAAAGGTTCGCCTGGTAATCCTCCTCAGAGGCAAGACAGCCTTGCGAGTAATGGGAGCGGAAAACTCTCGTTATCCGTTCCTTGGGATACACCAGTACGTGGTCTGAATGCAGTTATTTCCCCATTTAGAAAAGCCTCACACTCTAACACATTCTGGGCCTTCTTCCATTCATACGTCTGCCATTCTCATCTATGTGACGAGCGGTAATAACTAACATGTTTTTGTAGCGGCATGCCGCCTCACATGGGAAGATTGTGCTTTTCGTAGGTATTGCGATCAGTCATTAGGAACTCATACTGATTTCATATAGATGCCCTTTCTACATTATGAAACGGATGAGAGGCGCCGAGAAATGAGCGATGCTATAAACCGCGTCCACGAAAGGAAACCGTGTCTTGACCCTCTTAATAAAGACACTTTACTTATTGAGGCGTACCTGAATCACACTCGTCCTCTAATACATCCGCGTAGGACCCTCGATCAATTTTTCTATCACGGTATTGATACATCGGCTCGAGATATAGATCAGGTTGTTTATCGCTTCTGCAGGAGATATGAGATCGAGCCGAAGGTCTTCATGGTCGACCAACTATGGCTCTGGGTTATTGGAAAAGGTATGAAATCGCGCCCGCTATCTGCCTTAATCGCCGTGCACTCATAGTCCTTAGATCTTGTCATCACATGTTTCCCTCAGAGGTGGGACCAGCCCAAGAACGACCCCCTGAACGTATTGGACATGGCGTTGGAAGAGACGAATGCCAAAACTCGGCCACCGATTCAGTCCGTCTACGATCTTGCCATGTTAATTACAAGTCGATGCTCAGGGATGTTTGACCGGAACCGGTTGGATGACCAAAACTACCAGTTTTTAGATATGTTTGAACACTCGATAGGGGTGGTAACAGACCGCGAAAGCCGGCTCTTCAGCCGCTTTAATCGCGCATCTGAGCAGTCGGCCCAATGGCTACGGCGCCATACGAGCCGGTCAGCTCTCAACATCGGCTACGAGCAACTAGACAAAGACACCGCGGACCAGTTTCTTGACGCACTGCTCGATATTGGCGTCGAGACATCCCTACTCGCTGAGATCAAGGATATCCGCGATGAACTCAACATCATCATGGGCATCCTCGAGTCGCAACTCCAGATCATCACCTATCTAGAGGGATCCGTGATGGATGAAGTGCGCGGCGGGGGCTCGCGCCGCACCACCGACGCCGTGGTCTCGGATATCAAGCGGCGCACCGGCGAGCAGAAGCGGGGCCTCGAAGCGAAGCAAAAAGATGTCAGCAGGATGGACCGGCAGGCCTCGTCGCTGTACGAGGGCCTCACAGACCTACTCGACCTGAAGCAAAAACACAGCAACGCGCTCGAGGCGCGATTCGCGGGCGATCAGGCCGTCATCGCGGCGAAGCAGGGACAGACAATCATGGTATTCACGATCGTGACGATCGTGTTCCTGCCGCTATCGTTCATTGCATCGTTCTTCGCGATCAATTTCGTCGAATGGGAGAATGGGACACATCTGTCTATCCCGTATGTTAGTAAATACCTCTTCGGCATTGGGTTCGCTATCAGTATACCGCTTGTGGCGCTCGCATTCACTGTCCAAGGGATATCGAATGCCGTTGTTAAACTCTTTTCACGCACGAAAGCGATGTTTGGGGGACAATTTGGCTTTGTGCGCGGCAGGAGGAGCCGCGCAACACGGCACGATGATGAAGACACCCGGCTTAAAATAAATCCCAACGTGGATCTGCTCACCCTGAGGACGAATTTCACGCGCGAGAAGGCAGGCGAGATACCAAAGCCGTCCTTCTCGTCACGCCGCGAAGACTACTACCAGCCCCCTACTAGTAGTCCAGCGGGGAATTGGAACAGCAATCCATACGATCATGGTGATGGTAGTAAATCGTGGATGCGACCTAGCTTTCACAGCCGCGAGCACAGCGACGATCATGCGAGGCCACAGTCATGGTCGCTATCCCCTGTATCTGCCGCCGGGCGCCGCAGGAGGGCGGGCTCGGGGAGCGCGACGGGGAATGCTATCACGTGGGCGGCGAGGCCGAGCGCTGAGCACGGCGCGGCTCCCTCTGGGGCAAGACCCCGGGGGTTAAGCCAGGATTTGGAAAGTGGTCGGTTTTGAGCGCTTGGGAGATGATATATACCACAAGAAGGCCCAATGAAATCGTACACAGCCAATTGTATATCAAAATTCAATATCATGGCGATTGAGTATAATTACTATCCTGAGAGATTAACTTGGGAATAGACGAATAATAATCAAAATATTGAATAACCTATAATCTTCCGGATTTCTTTAACTCGGTCTGGAGATGGGCGAGTGATATTGTTACTTCAACGGAGTACGTCCTGTTGTTCATCCCAGCCCAGTTCTCTCAGCCTTTCAAGGGAATCCTGGTAAATCATCTCAGCACAATATTTATCCGTTCAAATCAGATGCTGGCAAATTTTAGAACATTGATTCCACTCAAAGTCCTACTATTCGGCGAGTCAGCTGGATTCGGAAGGAGATACATATCTTCACTCCCATTCTCACTTAATCACTTATCTATTAATTGCTAATTGAGACACAGTTGGGTTGTTACATTGTTGTGTGATATACATAAGCAAGGAGGAAGAGAAGAGGCAGGAGGTAAAGTGGCAGAGGTGTCGTATGTTACTAGTTAGAAGTTGTATATGTAAAGACTGTGGGGTGAGATACGGTATCTAGGCGTGCAATTGTTGAATATGTTGACTACCTAGGTAGTCTCTCAAGTTCGATACTATTCTGTGTACTCTTGTAGCCATGTGGCGTAACGTTGGTATTTCCTTTTCCGAAGGCCGTAGCAGATGAGGAAGTAGGTAGATACCATTGGTAGCACAATGACAATGTCTCGGTAATGGAAGAGTGTTTACAGCCCTCAGCTTCAAGCTAAAACTCGTCCGACGTTGTGAAGAGATGGTCATGCCTGAGTCGTTGCCTATGAAATGATTCTAGGGATAGATTTAGTGATCCTTCTTTTCAGCATAAATATGTCCCGAACGAGTCAGTTATGTATCTTTGTGAAGGACTAGAAGTATCTGCATGCCATGATCTTCTATTTTGCTGGTGGCCTATGCGATATCTGAGTAACACACATGTGCACTTACGTACGTAGGTGGGCGTGAGGTAGTAAGCTTAAGAGGACTTGATCCTGCAAGTACGACACGACAGAACGCATGCAAACGTGACACGAAACGGCCGTGCAGCATACATCAAGGTTTCAATAAATCAATTACTTAATGAAACAGCGCTCTTGACCTTACCGGTATATATAGGCAACATCATGCTCATGATGGTCTTACCATGAGTCAATGTACTGGACATGGAAGGAGAGTCAACCAACAGCTGGAAAAGCAAGTCCGAGACTGTCGTAGCTAATCCTTCTTATTGTTTTCCATGGCCGGAATGAAACACTCACGTTTATTTCTCGGTAAAGTGAGGCATACATCGTATGTGACTTGTTCGTTTTTTGTATCACAAAAGGTCGGCGTCGAATCTAATGCATGTGCTTGATTCACATCTCGGCTTATCTAGGTTATTAAACCGACTCCCGATGATGAAGCATGGAAATAGCGGCATCATGTTGCTCCAGGGGGTATTTGTTGAGTATAAGTAGAAACCCAACCTCCAATGTCCAAAAGTGTCACCCTCGTTCATTGTGCTTCAGTGCAAGCCCGTCACTCGCTGTATCCGTCTGTCTCTATTAGGGGGCTACTATAATATTTTCAAACTTCCAAACTCCCCTCCGCTGTCGTAGACGACACTACTAATTATTATGCCTGGTTTACTGTTTAATGGCCTGAAAAGCCGTGGCTTGATCTCGCTCATAGCCTTGGCTGTTAATGTGAGGGCTCAGTGTAGTGGAGCTGATACGAAGTACGCCTTCTGAATTGGTTGTCTCATTGCGATTACATCTTTTCTCCGGCGTCCTATGTCGCTAACATCCCGTCTCCCTCCAAGCTGCTATAATGCCCTATTCCCATGTGACAACGCCGTTTCCCTGATGGCAGCCATCGAGTACTGCTCGACAGCAGGCGCATACGGAGCCACGAACTACCCGGCACAGGCCACGGCGGCATGCGGCACCGCTAAGCCTGCCTATATGGCAGCATGTCGGTGTGCTGTGAACTGTTCGTCTACGTCGTCTGCTTCTTGGGCATCGTACTCCGAGTTTTCTCTCACGTTTTCGGGCAGCAGCAGCTCTACCACATTGACGAATTCCCCTGGCGTATCTACGACTTCCGTGCCTCTCCCTGGATCTACGGCTAGCAAGATTTACCCAGGAGGATCTAACAGCTCATTGTCTGGTACCACTATCTCAAGTAGTGCTACAGTTTCAGTCACCGCAACTTCGATCGTAGTTGTGACATCTAGTTTCCAGAATGTCTCTGCGTCATCTGGACCAACTATGCGGACAGATACCGTTACGACACTCGTCACGAGTTCGACATCCTCCGTTACTGGGGGGAATATAACTTCAGTGTCTTCATCTGGCCCGTCTAATTCCGGTATACCTCCTACTTCGAGCGGATGGGCTGGTACCTCTTCGAATGGCTCGTCTAATATGAATATGACCTCGTCTGTTCTGAGCTGGACAACAGCAGGAACTTCGACCTTCATCATTTCTGGCACACCTTCTGTGCCTTCTGGGAGTGAGACTGGATCAGCATTGTCGACGTCAACTGGAGTCTCTAGCAGCGTGAGTGGTAGCTCGCCCAATTCAACCGCTATTACATCAATCAGTAGCAACGTGTCGTCCCCTGTCTCCAACAGCGCCATTACCTCTAGTGTCAGTGCCTCGTCGGGTGGTGCTGGCCCGAGCACTACGGGAACATCTTCTGATACTACTACCCAGAGAAGTCTTCCGGGTTCGGATGAAAGCAGCACAGTGGCCTCGGGATCAGGGACTGGAAGCAGAGGGTCTACTGACTCGTTGACTACTAGAACAATGACTAGTACGGACACAAACAGGCCTACCGTCACTTCGACGGTGACTATGGCCTCGAGTTCAATCAACGTAGGATCCACGAGCAGTGATATGTCGCCAGCAAACAGTAGCATAGTAACTTCAAGTGGTTTATGGAACTCTAGCACAACGGTCGCAACTTCTAGCTGGACACTAGGTATATCCTGGAATATCACTACGACGAGCATGTTACCGGCATCATCTGTAACCGGAAGTCCGTCAAGTGATATATCTGGTATTGGTTCAGAGTCGGGATCAATCACATTGTCCCAGACTCGTAGCGATGCGTCAGGGAGCGAGACCAATGCCCCCTCTTCAAGTCTAGGCTCTGCTTCTGCTTCGAGTGCCTCAACACCGGTGAGCGGGCAGTCAAACTCGTCTCTGGAAACAACGACACCTCCTACTGGTTCTATATCAGGTTCAAATACTGCGACGACGGCAACCACGACTGTTTCTAACAGCACGTTAACTGTTAGTACAATCGAGACCATAAGCTCTGCATCTGCCAATGGGACAAATGTATCACCGAGTGCGACACAGACCAATATTTCGGGGACCCCCTTCCTCAACTCCACGACAACGCTTAGTCCAACGGGCAGCGGATCTTCATCGAAGTCGGCAACTATCACGGGCCCGGTATCATCGAGCCCTCTTAGTTCCAATTCAGGGGCCAGCGAGACAGGGAAGAGCGGCAGCAGTAGTGGTAGCAATGGCAGTAACACAACAACAACATCGTCACCACCATCCTCACTGTCCGAATCCGCCTCGTCCACGGGCCCAACAGCAAACAACCACTCACCTCCACCAGAATCTGCACCCACCCCAACCCCCTGGACCACATCACCATCCAACAATTCAGCAGCCACATCCTCGTCCCCAGGCTCCTACCCAACTGCAGGCGGAATATGCATACCAACACCCATCGACACAGGCATCCTAGACAACGGAGACTTCGAAACGGGCTTATCGCCCTGGAGCGTGGACCTAGTCGACCTCTTCAGCACCGAATACGCCCTGATAACTCAGCCCCCTCAAGGCAGCAGCAGCGGCGGCGGCGCGAACGGGAGCTGCACGTCCTTCGAAGTGCACATGGCCGCAAACCCGCAGACGCAAGATCTCCGAGAGAACCTACGTCTACGCTCCGACCTTGTCTTTAGTCGCTCGGGGGCCCTCCTACGCATCGGCTTCTACGTGCGCTTCTCGGAGCGCAACGCCGCGCGCCTGGTGCTCTCCGCGAACGGCCAGCTGCTCCTCATCGTCAGCGCGTTGAACTACGGGCCCGGGGGCGATGCCGCTCCCAATCCTGACAACGGTACTGGGACTGCTAATTCCACGTTCACTCCGCTCCCCCATTTCCCCCCTCCATCACCTCTTCCCACTCCTGCTACTACTGCCGCTTCTATTTCTAGCGGCAGTGGTAGGGGTAGAAGTACTGGGAGTGGGAGCGGGAGTGGAGATATAGGAGGTGTGATGAAGGGGGTTACTATCACCCGCGATCCTCCAGGCAGCAGGGACTGGACGCATATCCTCGTGGATTTCGAAGCGGGAGATCGCCTGCTGCAGCTCTCCTTCAGCTACGAGCTCGATAACGCGTCGAGGAACATTATCGGTCTCGACCAGGTGACCATCGATCCGTCCGCCGCGGTGCACCCGCCTCTGTCGTTGCCACCGCCGCCTGCGACGACGTTTGCCACGACTGTGCGGTCTGCGCTGGTGGGACGCTGATTTCTCTCTCTCGCCTATCTTCCATTTCGTAAGCTTTGTTTGGAATCCAGGCAAATCGACCGACCGGTCACCTCATTCTTTCAATCTCTTATCTCTGTCGTTTCCCCCTATCTGCTATTAAAGGTTTCCTTTTATATAGAACACAATACCTTCTTTTTACTTGTATTAATAGTACTTATTTTTTGAAAAAAAAAAAAAAAACCTTCGCCGTGTCACTCGCACTGCTTCTCTTCTATAACATCATGCCCCCAGATCTCAATAGCCGACGCTCGTCACTTGCGTCCCGAGACTCGTTGTCAGAGAAGGTTTAGCGGCAAGACAAAAAAGAGGACTGAGCTTTGACTAGAGGACCTATGGTAACAATGATTAAAGTGATTCCGGGCATTTGTTGATATCTACCGTACTTGCTTAAACGGGGGAACAATATGCGTGATGGTTTGCCAAGTATGCCGTTGTTGTCTGCATGATTAAATTCAAAAACACTTACTATTTCCATCAGAAGCATGAGGATTATTGCTCCGTTCTATGACTATTGGCTCCAAACAGACAGGTTATATCCCTCCACCTTCAAATCATCAAAAGGAGAGGCTTAATAGAGAATTTGAATTGAGATGTTAGATGAATCTAGACCGTGTATTCTAATGTGTGGTAGTAAAGATACGTATAAAACTGGTCCAAGTTTCCACCCTTATCCGGTACTTACGCCAAAAACAAGACATAATGTGTGCACCCACTCAGGTGGTAGGTAGTACAAGCTACTAATGCCGCGACGTGTCTTTATAAATCTCAAGAACAGTTGGAACTTACAGGCACCTATGGGCCAATGTCATTGGCTAGCATATGTCGGGTACTTGACAGTTTGCCTTAGCGGACGGTCAAGTAGAACGGGGCCTCGCCGGCGCTTGGGCGTTGGCTCCCGGCCCACTAGCAGCTGATGCAACAGTCGTGGTCCACGGCGTATCGCTAGCGTTGATTTTCCGATATATATTTGGATTCTCATTGTCTTGTGTATAGATTCCGGGTTCTTGCAACTTTAGGCTTGGATCCCGTGAGCTAAGCCAAGACCCGGTTTTCTGCGGGTTGTGGTACCGCAGCGTTGATAGGGCAGCTCGAGGAGCCTTGTGAAAAAGGGATTTGGCCACGCTATCCTCGCCCACGGAGACCCAGTGCCGGCCCCCTAATCGCCATGGTATGATACCACATAGTAAGCCTGGGAAGAGATTCGGATGTTCCAAGATCTCTACGCTAAAAGCGTTGACGCTTGCCTTTGCTAGGTAAGTGTACTTCTTATCGTTGAGTAACGCTCCTAGTCTGAATAGGTTGGAAACAGAGACGGAATTCACCGAAGGTTGTGAACCATCTATGCCTTCCTTCACCCGAAGAATAGTATGGGGTGTATCATGAGTGGTGGAGTAGAAGCCTCCACATCTGTGTGTACTTGTCACCGTCGACGTGCGTCGTCATAGAATCGGGCTATCTGGACCGATTGCAACTCATCAGCCCATTTGAGCCAGTATTCATCTGCTGTAGCCTCATAGAGTTCTAGAAGTCCTTCGATCAAGTAAGCATGATCTTCCGCAAAACTGTCGGTACCAGAACGACCATCGAAGTATATTCGAGAGAGCAACTTTTGGCTATCGTTCCACATATTCGTTTTAATGAAATGGGCAGCGTTTTCCGCAGCTTTCAGATATTTAGTAGCCCTCTTAGGATCTTGATCGTGTAAAACAGCACTGGCTCTTGACAAAGCGACGATAGCCATGCCGTTGTAAGCTGCCACAATTTTTGTGTCGACAACTGGGCGGACACGCTCTTTTTCGCGGTATGCTCTTAGCTTCCCTCGAGCGGATGCGATGCGCAGCTTCACTTCATCAACTGACATGCCCACCTGCTTGCTAAGTCTGGCGTGTGTCTTGGCAATCCGCAGAACGTTTTGGTTGAGGAATTCGTCCAGAGGATCGTGCACTGGATCAACATTTCCGTCTGTCTGGACGTCCCAATAGGCCGCAGCAACTTCAGCCTCGATCTGGTCACCCACAGCAGTGTCAAATTCCTTTCTTGTCCATAGGTAGAATGCGCCGTTACGCATAGCTGAATCGCCTCTCTTATTAGAAGAATCAGCCGCCTCACTTGTGAAAAAGCCACCGCCAGGTGCCATTAATGTTTCGCCAGTAATATAATCGGCTAATTCTTTCACTATTTCGCCATTTTCTTCACCGGGGTTTCCGCCCGACAAAAGCCACGCATCCAGGAATACACCTAGGAGAAGTGCATTGTCGATGAGCATTTTCTCAAACGACGGTAAGGACCAGTCCCGCGTAACTGAATGGCGGTGAAAGCCACCGCCAAGATGATCATGGACAGCGCCGTGGACAATGCGACGCAAGGTATGGAGGGCCGAGTCACTAATGAAAGTGCAGTCTTTTGGGCCAGCCACGTCTTGAACCTCGGCTGGAAAGTGGGTGGCTCTAAGCATGAGTGAAAGTTTTGACGGCGTGAGAAACTTGTCCTGATGGCCAAACCCACCAAAGGGGTAATCGAAAGTTCGAGTGATCCGCGCGAAAGCCTCCTCTATCTGTTCCAAGTCAAGCTCACCGTCTAAATCTTGTGCATAGTCAGCAACGGATGTATCTTGCTGCGCTGGCCCCGCATCTGAAAAATGGTCGACCATTCCTTCGCTCAAAACCTGTGCCAAGTCGACACAGTTTTGTTTAGCTTCTTCTCGAACCCGCTGCTCTTCATATTTCCAAGATGAATGCACTTTTCTAACGACGGTGAGCCAATCCAGCGGCTTACTGGCCCCCTCAGCCTCGTCCGAATTGGATGCGCCGTTGCTTGTGGCTCCGGGTGGTGCCCAATACGTGCCACTGAAGACGGGTTCGAGGTCTGGCGTAAGGAATACATTTAATGGCCAGCCCCCAACGCTGTTGAGGGACTGATTGTAGTTCATATATATGTAGTCATAGTTGGGGTGTTCTTCGCGGTCGATGAGAATAGGAATGAACTCCTCGTTCAGTAATATAGCGAGAGTAGGGTCGCAGAAGGATTCGAGATGGGCTAGATGACAATCTGTATACCTGGTGTCAGTAAGGACTTGCAAACCTCGAGTCCAGTGGGACGTCTAGCTTACGGTGAGATGCGAGGAAACCTATACTAAGGAAGATGAGCTTGTTTGCTGACTTGGCACGGTTCACGGCTTCGTCGTCTAGCAGCTGCCAGGCCACTGGACTGTTGGAGCGCGCTTGTACGTAAGGGCTTCTACTTTGTGCGGCACGGTTAACTAGAGGCGCAACAGATGTGCCTCTTGAAGAGCCATGCGACTCGGGAACAGCCGAAGCGTCAGCGGGCGGAACGGTTGCCGTCGGGTCAGACGGTTGTTGAAGCTGTGCAGACATCATCTCGGAGATCTTTCCTTATGCGACCGGCTTCTCTCATGACAATAATAACAATAGGTGTGATATGAAGATCGTGTCTAGGGTAAGGAGCATGCCCAACTGGGGACGTCTTATAGCGACGGTTGCATCTGACAGTAAGATGCAAAGCCGGGGTTCGGCGGGAGAGGAACAAATGAAGTAATCAAAAGGCGGTCATAGCATGCGGCTCTTTTCGGTCGGTCAGTTGGAGAGGGTTGGAGTTTGGAGAGCGAGGTATTGTGTTGCTGCAAGTTTGTTCATCGGAATGACCTGCCTACCTACCTACCCCGCGATAATTGTCGCCCCTACCCACATCGTTATCCCTTGGGTACCCTACATACTCAGAGGTAGGTACCCTGCCCAGTCCTGCCTGCCCAGTCCCCTGCCCTACCGACATATGCAGCCTGTCATACCTTGTCCCCACCACCGGTACCCACCGCGCCCGTCTTCGGCGTCGTCTTCGACACCTTGCCAGCTGTTTACTTGTTACCTAAGGCAGCGAGCGCCTGGGAAGCAAGGACAACCTAAGGCAGGGAGAGACCTCGAAACGGCTCGGTTGGCTCGTGTCCTATAACGGACGGGCTTAGACATGTTAGTTCAATGTAAGAGGGACTCGGGACAAGTATCCGAAATGTGGGACGAGGCGCTTGCACCCTCGTTTAGCCATAGTAACATTGCTTTCACTTTAATCCATTTGGGGTATCTAATTCCATACACTTAGCCATAATACAGAGTTTCTTAGACAATCCTTTCAAAAACAACTCCCAAAATGCTAGAGAATATGCTGCATCAGGTGGAGGCCTTGATCTTTACCCTCTTCTACTTGCACAGTTATGGCAAGAGGGGGTCTGGTCATATGTTGGTATAGACGAAATAGGGATTGAGAAGGTACCCCTGCTCTCAAAAATAGACCAACCAACTCCGTACGTCCCTGCGACTTCCCAAAAGCCGGCCATAACGCGAGCCAACCTTGTGGGTATAGACCAAACGCTTGGGGAGTGAAGCATTCGTTGAGCGGTCGGTGCACCTGAACTACTGTCGTTGTCCTATTCTGGGGGATGGGGTTCGTCACGTGTTGCCGAGCGTTCCGCCAGAAGCCGGTTTCCTGTTCATTAGATTTCCGAAGAATTTCGCTAACGTATCCGTATCCACCTGAGGCGCTGGCTCGGCCTCCCCTTCATCGTCCAAAGCGAGTGGCTCGGGCGAGTGTCCATAAGCTTGTCGGTCCTATTTATCACATCAGCATCATAACTATGCCCCAAGGAGCGTTTACGGCCCGAGGAGTGCTCACCTTCAGTCGTTGTACCATGTCGTCTGCGTCAACTTGGATGCCACCCATGTTGAACTGCACTGGCCCTATGTGATCGCTGATTATGTCGTCCGTGGTAACCTGCGCAAATGAATTCTCCTTCGTTGTCTTCTCGTCCTCCTTCTTCTGTTGTTCTAGCCGTGCAAGCTGGTTGCCGAGGAATGCTTGAGTATCGACAGATGGTACCTCGAGCTTGTTTGTGTCCTTGTTTCCTTGTGCGAGTTGCAAGGCGTCGAGGCTTGTATCTTGCACCTGCTCCTCGTACATGGCAACAGCGGACCCTTCAGGTTCAGGCGATTGATCCGTCCCAAATACCTCACTTTCTCCAGTGCCGTTGATCGTCTGAAGCTTGTTTGCCCACGAAGGCTGATTGATGTCTATTGACCAGCCTTCACTGACGTTCTCAACATCAAATCCATCACGCAAAACTCTTATTTTCCCCCATGAATCCCAGTTAGGTGGGACCACGATCTTGTCTCGGTCAATCACATTGTGTTTTAGGGGTGCTCGCTTTAGAAGTGAATGTATGCCTAGGCTTGCATGGACGAGACTTTGCAGCGGTGTTGTCATCGTCGGTGCCGTGTATATAAGAGAAGCCCCATCTACGCCACGGTTAGAGGAATAGGGAAAACTTTCAGATATTTTTCTTACGCCGTAAAAGAGCTGTTCTCAAATATTGGAGAACCAAGTCGAATTTCTCCTCCTTCCAACCCTGAGTTTTCTCGAGGTAGTCTATCTTTTCTGACTACAACGCAAGGTCAGTATCGCAGATCTAGAACGGAATGATTGGGCTTCTTACATTCTGACAAACCACGCAAAGAGGCAGGCCTAGTGCATCCTCCCACTCTCCGGGTCCCAAAGGCAAAGACACGTCACCATCCGTGGCGACCGCACCTGTGCCGTCCAGATTCACAGATCCACCGGTCCGCCCTCGTTCTTGCCAGCCTGATATGACTTCTTGCATCGTTTCTTTGCATTCTGGACTAAGAGAGAAAAGGACGCTACGTAGTAACATAAGCCACTCGCGTAGCTGGCGCATCCATGACCACGGCTGTGACCAGTCTAAAAGCACTACTATTAGGGTGTTTGGTATCGATTGAGGAGTCAGGAGCGGTTTAAGGAGAGATGCGAAGGACGGAGCCGGGCTGCTGAGGAGGTACATTGAAACGCGAGCCAGAATATCTTTTCCTATGTCAGCGTGGTCGTGGTCGAAAGACCGTGGTTGACTGACCTTCTTGGTCAGCATCTAGCACATCGTAGTACGTATATCCTAGTGCGTAGCTGTTGGCTATCGGCGGTAAATTGTTTTGGTGATCCATGTTTCTTCTTTGGCCACTGCTCGATAGGGCCTCGAGGAATTCGCGTTGAGACTCGACCGAGCCACCTGTTTTCCCTAGTCAACCTCTATCGAGAAAGCGGTTTGTAGGCACCGCCTGCGCACCTAGTACGAGTATGTTCTTCTCGGGTAACCTCTTGCCGCTGGCGACGGAGTCGAGCATGGAGCTCCACATGTCCTTTTTCTGGTCATCCTTCTTCCCTTCAGAGCCGGTACCGACCGAGGTACTTGTGTAAGTGGAAAACCGGTTCGAGTTGGCCGTCATTGTCGATGTCTGCCAAAGAGGAGCATTGGTAGATCAAGTAACGATATTCGGAGGCGAGTCCGGGCAGAGACGAGCTTGGAAGAGCTAGGCAGCCCTTTCTCGCAACGCGTACCGGTGACTTATAAGGGAGGCGCGTGCTAAGCTGAAGAGAGAGCGGGATTCGTGATGCTAGGAGATACTCAGCGTATCGTGGGAGTAGGGGGGTCCTAGACAGGCGCGCTTGCGAGACAAACACAGAGAAGACAGCAACAATCCGGAGTGGTTCATAAATTGTATGTGCATGTTTGAATGTGACATATGTTTTGGGAGTATCTCCAAATACGTATACCGACCGACTTGGATTAAATTAAAAGAAAGATTAAGACAACTCAGATGCACCATCTGCAGCCCACCCCTTGGTCTAATCACCGGATTGGCCCGAAACGGATCCCTGTAGATACATTTCAGTTTGGCCCCTGCAGCAGTCAACTCTAGCAGCCCGGCGTTTCCCCGGGTACTTTTAGGGAGCTTCTGCACTCACTGGAGATCCCACTCGAGCCTCTATCCCGGGGGTGGCGTACGTAGCGTAAGTACCTGGCCAGGGGAATTGCACCCCTGTAGACTAGCTCAATAGAGCTCTGAGTGAATGCACTATTGAGGGTACAGATACATAGGTACCGATTAGAAGGTAGTACAACCGTGCCTTAAGCGTATTTCGTAGCTGTCTTGACTGATCTTAAAAAGTCACCAACGGCTTTCTGTTCTACTATCATCACAAGTTTTAAATCAATAAAGATTGCTCATGCCGCAGCCAGCATGAATCAGATTCGTGCCATTCAGGCGCTTAACAAGCGCGAGATCGAGAATGGCGTGTAAGTGCAACTCTCCAAAGCTCGTAACCCTAGTCCAATCCCACTGACATCATCTTCTCCTACAGACCTCCGGAGGCATCGTGGCATACAGATTATCGTGACACCGCTTTTATAAACTTTGGCGGCTTACCCTACGAACTGACCGAGGGCGACATCATCACCATTTTCTCTCAATACGGCGAGCCCGTCTTCCTCAAGCTCGCAAGAGACAAGGAGTCGGGGAAAAGCAAAGGGTTTGGATGGCTGAAATACGAAGACCAGCGAAGCTGTGATCTCGCCGTCGACAATCTGGGTGGCGCCGAGATCGCGGGCCGGCTAGTTCGTGTAGATCATGCGCGATACAAGGCCCGAGATGACGAGGACCCGGATGAATTCGCTGTCGGCTGGGTCGACATGGTGCGGAAGGAGAAAGCAGCAAAGGGCGAGATCATGCAAACCGAGGATGAAGAGGAGGAAGAGGAAGAGGAACCTAGAAGGCCCTTGATCAAAGAAGAGTTGGAGCTACAAAAGTTGATTGAGGACCATGACGACGACGATCCTATGAAAGGGTTTCTGATTGAGGAGAAGAAACGAAAGGTCAGCGAGGCACTACAGAAAGTAAAGGAGAGGAAAGAGAGGAAAGATAGGAAACACCGTCACCACCATAGGTCCCACCACCAGTCGCGCAGGGATGAAAGCGGTCACCGTCGCGATAGAAAATCTAGGCGTGATAGGACCCCCGTGATAGAGGAAAGGGAAAATCACGAACGAGATGTCGCTCCTCAGAGAAAAGACCGCTCGACGGAGCGAGGTCGTGACTCGAAAAGGCATAATGAAGATTATGAAAGGCGTCACGATCGGGATCGTCGCAGGGAGCGCGAAGGAAGGAGGGACGAAGATGTGGCCGACAGACGGAGAAGGCGCCACGAGGACGAAAGCCGGGATAGGGATAGCGACGCATATTATAAGAAAAGACGACGAAGCCGCTCACGGTCTCCACGACGATGAGGAGTTGAGATGAGTTGGTTCTCATAATGTCTAGCTAAGAATATGCACCTAGACTTGAATGTTGACAGAGTCCTGGGTCAAGCTCAATACGCCATCTCTCGTAATCTGTCAAAGTAGGATGAAAGATGGTAAATCATGCAGCATTTCCTGCAGTCCGTTCCCAAACGCCGCTCTTGCCTTGTTACCATACTCCTCGCCAACATCAATCCCAAACAACAAAGGCGCCATATTGGCGGCATATATAGTTTCAAACCTCAGATCATAGGCGCAGCCGTGCTTGCGGCACAAACCTGCCATTCTTATTCCGATAGATATCCTTTCCAACCTTCCCGAACCAATACATAACGGCCATCCTCGCCCTCTCGTAGAATAAATTTTTCCCATCGCGCATCGTACCCTGCGCCCACAACAACAAGGCTGCGCTCGTCGATCCACCCGATGACTCCTTTCACCGGTCGCGTCGTCCCCAATACGGCATTGTCACTCAGGCGACGCATGTTCTGATTATTCAGGAGGGGCTCACTTCCCGTCTCAAACGGGGAAGACGTGAATGAATAAACGTCCGAGAAGGGACCAAAGGGGATATTACTGAGGATTCCCCATTTGTTAGTTGCATCTGCATTTGGGTTTGCACCCGCGGCGAGGCCAGAAGCGCCGGACTGTGAGACAGGGGGCGTCGGACGGGTGGTAGATGACGAAGGTCTACGTAGTTTGGGTACGTCGAATATGTGCAGATTGCCCTTGTCGGACGTGCAAGCCAGCATATTTCCTGACGGGCTGAAGCGTAACGAGAATATCGTGGCATTTTCACTGCCCCGCCTTCGTTCCGCCAATTTTGCACAACTGCTAGTTGCGAAAATGCGTATAATTGTTCCCTAAAGAGAACGAAAACTTAATATCGAGAGGAATAAATTGGGTTGTTAGCAGTTGGATATACCTTTTCGCTCGCTGACGCAAGTAATTCGCCGTCTGCGCTGAGCTGAAGAGCCCTGAGACACGATGAGTGCGCTGGTATTATGCTCACACTGTCTGTAGCTAGCTGTACAACTTGGATATGACCTGCTGTTCTCCCGGGAAAGACGAGATATTTATCCGTCAGGCAGCACAAACCTAGCAAGTTGTCCGCGGTCTCGTACTTCGCCAGTGGTTTTGGAGGCTTCTCGAAAGCGTACAAGCGCACGCTGTTTTGCTGGACCACTACAACGCGAGTTTTGGTGATCTGTACGCCGCGAACGGCTGTTAAGGCGGCGATCTCAAAAGCCACCTTCCCTTTACTGTCATCCCAGATGATAACTTTATTTTGCGGAAATTTGGGAGAACGGCCACCCCCTACCAGCGCAAGGAAGTTGGCGTTGCCCATCATATGAACCAGTCCGAGTCCAGCATTAAAGACTGCAAATGAATCTCAGTGAGTTGTATCTTATATTGTGCGTCTGAAACCAACATACCTCTGGCAGTCTGCACTTGGCACTTGCTTGCTTGAAATACTATGGCAATGTAAGTTGAAGGTGTAGGTGCAAGCAATACAAGGATGAATAAAATGCTAGCGTACTACAGAATCCGGAATCTAAGCCGACGGCGAAGCGACTCGAGTCATCGTTGAAGGCGACAGAGAGCGCAGGCTGCTCGTTAGCTGTCTCAATAATCGGACGAGTATTCATGGTTGCGACGTGTGACTCCCAATGTACAGGTTGTTTGGTTGATAAAGAGAGATGAGCAGAGAGGAGCTAACGGTGACGTAACAGGTACAGATGCAGAGCATCAGAGATGAATCGCCAATCTGTCATTGAAGATCGCACGTGCTGGGTATTTTAATTCATAGCGGATCCCAGGACATGAATATCCAAGGGCGAGTAGTTTAAACGCTATTGTAACGAGGCTGTCGCCTCTGCCTTCGACGTTGCAGAGAGTTGGCTAAATGCGGGCAACGGCTGTCAATACACAAAAGAGGCGGCTGGTATCTTGAGGTTACTGTGGTAGCGAGGGTCATAAGTTACGTATATAAAGGGAAAGACTAAAGGCCCCGGGCCGCCAACATAGTCGAGAGGAATGATATCCAGCAGCCTTAGCAAGCTCGCCTGCGTCGATCCGTAGATGATGTGTGAAGGTGTTGTCCAGGCATACGTAGATGGGGTGAAACTTCGAGATCATGAGAGGATATCCCAGACAGTCTAGACAGTGTGCTAGGCTGCTAGTTGAGTTTGGTGTAGGCAGGTAGCTGAGATAGGTAGGTACCCTCTTACGGCATTGGGTGTGCGAGGTGTGGTGCTAATAAAAGATGCCTCTCTGGGCTCGCGGGTTAGGGGACCAAGCTCTGACCAAGCTCCTCTTGATAGAGGGGCAATAGGTGCCCCGGCCAATTACTACAGTACCTACTGTAGCATTTGGGTAAACACCTCTATACCGTATAGGTAGGCAGCCCTGTATCTGCGAGACCTTTTATGAGAAATCTCACATGTAAATGCTGTAAGTAATCCAACCGTGAAATAGAGGCCTGCCTGGACTCTGTAGATCACGACATAAATCTCGGTACTTGTAGAGCCTGCTGGATCTCAACTTCAGTAAGCGAACTGCTTCCAGGTTGTCTTGATGGAAATACAGTGCATAGATACAGTAGGCGGTCTAGACATTTGCGCCTAACACTGTATCAAATGCTGTACCATACGATTTATAAGTGGAACCGTCGAACATTGGGGCCATTTCGGGCTTGGGAAGCTTGTCAGGGTACTTACCGCTGTAGCATATAATACCTTGGGTAGGTAAACTAAAGTAATCTACCTAATACGAGAAGAAATATGGCACGGAAAACATGGGATAAAAAGGATCTATTTCGAGGCATCTGTGTCTGAACAAATAGGAAAGCACTCTGCAGAGCCCACGATAATAGGTAGAAGTAGCCACGGCAATCGACTGGCGAGAATGCATGTTGAGCTATCACACTCCCCATACGTGTACCTACCTACCTACCTACCTACCTAGGTACTTACATGCAGACTACATGTGTAATTACTTATCTATTCCGCTTGTTTATGGACTGGCATCCTTACATTCTTCGTCTTCTTCTGTACCTACATGTCATAGCATAGTAATGCACTGAGAGCACAGGAGCAGTACGATAGCGAGTTGAGATATTCTACCTAAACTAGCACAACATAGGTAAGGGACAACCTAATATACCTAGGCAGGTACTTACCTACCTACTTCTTGAGATCAGGGTACATGGTGGGTACCTGGGTACGCACTACCACATGCAGAAAGGCGCCGTTTCTTCGTACTACGGGACGAGCTGTGACCTCTCCTGGCAGAGCTCCTGAGAGGCTCCCGCGACTCCACCCCAAACACGTCCACCACGTCCACCTCGGGTCCTTCTTCCCCCTGACTATAGGCTCCCACACGCCCCCAAGCCATCCCCTAGTGCAAACGTACGGGTCTCCCCTGGCTCCGCCAGAACTGATTTTGTGGTCTTGAAATTAGCAACCTGCATCAATGGCATCGACCAGCGCCATCCCCCAATCCTTCTCTCGGCCTTGCAATCTACCAACCAAGAGACAGGTACCTGCCTGCCATCCATCCAGCCAGCTAGACGGACACATCGCCATCGTCTTCCCCCCATCAAACCAACAGCTCCCCCGAGATACCCAATCCGCGTCGGCACCTCGTCCTCCTCACGCCCTTCGGTTCTCCGTGCACCCTTTGCCGATCAGTCTATTTCCAGTCTGTCTCGTCAATCTGTCTGTCCCCGGCCTCAATTTCCTCTCCGTGAAGCCCCAACACTAGCCTAAAATGTCGTCCCCAGCCGTGAGTAAATCCCCTATCCAATCCGACCTCTAATTTTGTCACGAACTTTTCTTGACCGCCTCGCGGTAACGACCTCACCCCATATCGGCCTGCCCATATCCACGACTCCTCCTACTGCTACCTGCTACTATTCGTTACCCGTATCACTTGCTTTTGCTAACTAGTCGCCGTGATGCGCTCCCAGAAGATGATGCGTCGGAAGAAGAATGTGAAGAAGGGCATTCAGTTTTGCTTGATGGTCTGCGGTGCTTCGGGCACAGGTACGATTCTCACCAGCCGCCGTGTTCAAGCCTATTCGATTCCTGTGGCCTCTATTTGCACCACTCAGAACGGGATTCTCTAGCTACCTCGTGTCACACAGAAGCGCTGACCAAATCGCGTAGGCCGTACCACCTTTGTCAATACCCTTTGCAGCAAGAGCGTCTTGACCCATAAGGACTCGGATGATTCCAGTGCTGCCCATGTCGAAGAGGGTGTCAAGATTAAGCCCATTACCGTCGGTATGTGCCCTTCTAGCCTAATTCGCATTCGACGCTAATTGCTCTTCATCTAGAACTCGAACTGGATGAGGAGGGAACCCGTATCTCATTGACTATCGTCGATACCCCTGGGTTTGGCGACCAAATCGACAACGAGGCAAGGTAAGTAGGATGTAAATCAATGACTGTCGGAATCGCGCTAACTCCAAACCAAGCTTCTCGGAAATCGTAGGCTACCTCGAGAGACAATATGACGACATCTTGGCCGAGGAGTCGCGTATTAAGCGTAACCCCAGATTCAGGGACAACCGTGTACATGCTATGCTGTACTTTATTGCCCCTACAGGTCATGGGTACGCCAGTCCCGTCGAAGTGGTATCAGGAGAGATTTGCTCACTATAATTATAGTCTTCGGGAACTCGATATTGAGCTTATGAAGCGTCTCGCTCCTCGCGTCAACGTTATTCCAGTCATTGGCCGAGCTGATTCCCTTACACCCCACGAACTTGCTGAATCGAAGAAGCTTGTTATGGAAGATATCGAACACTATCGTATTCCCGTTTACAACTTCCCTTATGATATCGAGGAGGACGACGAGGATACCGTTGAGGAGAATGCCGAGCTCCGAGGACTTATGCCATTCGCTATTGTGGGCTCTGAAGAGGTAATTGAGATCGGTGGTCGCAAAGTCCGTGCTCGGCAATATCCCTGGGGTGTTGTCGAGGTCGATAACCCCCGTCATTCCGACTTCCTGGCTATTCGTTCCGCACTGCTTCACAGCCATCTGGCCGATTTGAAAGAAATCACCCATGATTTCCTTTACGAGAATTACCGTACCGAGAAGCTCAGCAAGAGTGTCGAAGGCGGTGCTGGAGTGTATGTAGCTACCTTGACATTTATTTATTTGTTGCTTCAATTGGGCATGGCTAATTCTTCACAGCGATTCTTCCATGAACCCCGAGGATCTAGCGTCTCAGTCCGTCCGCCTGAAGGAAGAACAGCTCCGCCGCGAAGAGGAGAAACTCCGCGAAATCGAGATCAAGGTCCAGCGCGAGATCAACGAGAAAAGACAGGAGCTCTTGGCCCGCGAGTCCCAGCTTCGCGAGATCGAGGCCAGGATGCACCGAGAGGCTGCGGCTGCTGCCGGCGGGCCGGTCGAGGCCAACGGCGAAGCCGATGGCAACTAAACATTCTATATATGCTTGTTATCCGAGTCCTATCTTTGGCGTGCCAAGAGAGGCAAATCGGTGGCGTTGGGTGTTTGATACCATCATACCCACAGCGAACGCGTGTCCAGTAAGACACATGATATGAAAACTTGATACCGTTTAATGGCTTTCTTTACGCATGCATGGTCGATGGCTTGATGGATTTGTCAGGAATACAAAAATCGAAATCGTACCCGAGATCCCTTGAAGAGGCATGATATTTCGGCGAACCTTCAAGTATAAGCGACAAAGCTATCATAGGGCCTAATTACTTTTTGAGACCTACTGGCAAAACATAATTCGACTGATGAGATTCCGTGATGGCACGGGAGGGGGAAAGCAAATCATTGGCTCTTCATTGTATCCCTGCGAGAAATGAGGTCTCTTTTCCTCCAAGCCTTTTTCATAGGCTTTTTAGCTTTGATGTATTGTCTCCTACTACTAGTCTGCTAATGCAAAGATCAGATACAAGAGTTATTTGATCTCACAAAAGAAAATCTGGCATAAACATGCAATTTTATGAATGGAGTGAAATTTGTTGAAAGATAGGTAATGGGGCCTGTATGTAGAGGAAAGCAGATGAATCCAATTCAATTCAAGAGAAGCCAAATGTACGCACTGTTATCCAGTGCCAAATGAATACGTTGTCATAATCAAACTGCGATAGGAATGCTAGTCAAGGCTCAGCTAAGGTGCTAATTCTCAACTTCCCCATGACGAGAAAAAAACGCGAACAAACGAGAAAGCCTTTTTAGCCACAAAAGACCTGTTACCATCCACCCTCATAAACGCCCTAATACACCACAAAACAAGAATTTCCCTCATTGTTCAATACCTGATTACATCTTATCCCATCCTTACACTGTAGCTGTGTCAACCCACAGCGAGACCTTAGTTGTTGCTCTGGCTGTTGAGGATTCGTAGAATAGCGAGGAACAGGTTGATGATGTCGAGGTAAAGGCTGATAGCGGCAGCGATCTCTTCCTCCACGTGGTGCTTGCGCAGGACAAGCTGGGTGTCGACAAGGATGTATCCAGAGAAGACGAGAGCAGCGAGACCACCATAGATCAGCTCGCCGGTGCTGCTGTAGGGCAGGAAGGCGGCGATGAAGCCGAAGAGGAGCAGGCCCCAGAGCGCGCCGAAGAGGTAGGGCATCCACGACGTGAAGTCATACTTGGTCTGGCAGGCGAATAAAGTGAGGAAGACGAAGATACCCCCAGTCAGGATAACGGCGTTCAACACGATCTTGGTCTGATAGAAGGAGACGATGACGGAGATGGTGTAGGCCTCGAGAAGGGTGAAACCGGAGAGGAAGAGCAGGTTCGTGGGGTAAGATAGACGCTTCCAGTATGTCAGGACCAGGAAGGCGATCGAACCGAAAAGCTGTTGACGAAGAGAACGCGGGTTAGTTGTCCTGTTCAAGGTAGGGAAAGAAGAGGGGATAGCATAATCTAGAACGAGATGTCCTGCGATGCACCCTGCCCTCATGTAGACGTGGGGTCTGCTTACCGAAATCCAGACCAGCGCCGGATGCGACTGGATCCAAGTCTTGTAGTCGGCGCTCCAGAAGCTGAGACCGCTGACGACGGCGGTCGTGACGAGTTGCGCAGTCAAGATGGTGTAGACTGCGGCACATAACGTGTTAGCAAGTGCGGTCGCTCTCTCGAGTTTAGCCGACGCGAGGTGCGATGCGGCACCATCGGCGCGGTGGCATGGGTTTGCGACTCACCTTTGCGAATGAACTGGTTGCGGATGTCGACGGTAGCCTCGGCGACTGAGCCACCGAACTTGAAGTCATCCGGGAGGTTGTCTTCGCTGCTGCGCGGCGCACCACCGAAGACGCCGGCGGAAGATGATGCTCCCTCGTCGTATTGGTACGATGGAGGCGCCTGGGACCAAGTGCCCTCATCGGGGTCCTGGGTCGGGGCTGCCGTGTACTTGGTGTTGGCGGCCATGGTGTCTCTCGAGCGACGTGAATCTCTCCTTCCCAGCTAATTAATCTTACAAAGTCGGTTGAATGTCGTCGGTGTGTTCGTGATGCGAACGATTGTTGCAAGAGTTAAAAGGCTGAATACGTGAGTTGTCCTAGGTGAGGGATGTAGGTACTTAGGTTAGGCAGGCTATGGTCCATGGAGGATGATGGAAAGCTGACTGGGGCCGTTGACGCTAGCTGGGTTGGTGGCGTCACGGCGCTTGATTGTTGCCTATGTCAGCCCCACATGTTCACACTGTGTCGGCCACCAGTCCCGCTAGAGCGAGCCACAGGTGGCGCAGCGGGTCCAGAAGATTCCTCTCAGTATCCCGCCTAACGACCTATGATAACGAGTAACTAGGTGGTGTTGTTGATATCCTAATTCCTCCCATTGTATGCACCCTGACTGTGACCATACCCCCGACAACTTGGATTTATGTGCAATTCTGCCAATACTGATATACCTGACCATGAAATGCCAAATCTCAAACTGCAGTCGGCTCCCTTAAATTTGCGGATTGTAACATTCAAGCTCTAATTGATAGCTTACCCGAGATGGTTACTGGAGCAAGTAGAAACCGACAATGCCTTTCTGCTGCCACTCTGATACCGATAAAAGCCTATGGCTAAACACTAAACAATGTATTAGCCTCCTCATTGCATGCCGACACGCTCGTATAAGTGTCAGCATGGATGTACTTGTACACACGATATACCCTTTCTACAAAATTCTATAATTTTAGATGGCCATGAGTCTAATGTGAAGGGAAACAACCCACTAGAGCGATAGTTATTGAGATACGACTTCATACTGACTACATTATACGTGATCACCGGAAAGTCTGACGAGCTACTGTCTTCTATCCTTTGACTGCTTCATAAGTGGTATGCGTTTCCCAGCAATCAAAGCTGAAACTCACGACTTCGCACAGACTAGAAGATTGAAGTAGCCCGACCTAACACAAACTCATATTTCAGCTTACGGTCCGCATGTACAGTTAACTCTGAACGACAGAGCCAAGCATTTCACAAACGCGAGATTGCTCGTGTGAGACAAGGAAGTGGGTTCGGTTTATTGTCTCGGATCGACAAGCTGGATTTAATGCTTGGCGTTGAGTTGCGATTACGGTATATATGCTTCTGCCTCGCCGTACTTGAACCTCATATCGCCCATCAGAGCCTGTCAGTGTTATTGTTAGTCTATCCTTGCGGAGTATTGGCTTGTTGGCTAGGTGCGCTCGAGCAGTATGTTCTTGGCGCTTACAAGCTAACAGTGCTGATCTTGGGTAATCAAACACGTTGACATTCATCGCAGTCACAGGTCTTTGCTTTCTCGACGCCAGGAGGGAGTATTACATCTAATATGCTCGACGACACCCAACGCGATGAATAAATTATTTAGGCGACGAACTCGCCTATTCATCATTATATCTTTCGTTCTGGTCTTCTACGCAGTGCTTAAGCTTTTCCCAACACGTGATTCGACGGCGAGAGCAAAGAGCACATACCAGATTCAGTACGTTAAGAGCAGTTTTGACTGGTCCACGGTGGAAGAGAGCTACCCAATCCCGCCTTCTATGCAAAGGTCCCTTCCTGAGGGTACTCCTAAGAAACTGCCGGCGGTGCAGAATAAGTTCCGCACAGACAAGAGTTCGGCCGGGAAAGCGCGTCGCCAAGTACTCGAAGCTCGGCGAAACGAGGTCAGAGATGCCTTGGTGAAGAGCTGGAAGGGTTATGCACAATATGCTTGGGCATCGGACGAGTTGGCTCCCATTTCGGGTTCCGGAAAAGACACATTTGGTGGATGGGCCGCTACCCTGGTCGACTCTCTAGATACTCTTTGGATCATGGACCTGAAAGAGGAATTCTACGACGCCGTAGCCACAGCTGTCCGCATCGACTGGTCCAACACGAAAGAAACGGCCTGCAACTGGTTCGAGACGACCATCCGTCACTTGGGCGGACTACTGAGCGCGTATGATCTCAGCCATGAGCCAGCCCTGCTCCGAAAGGCCGTCGAGCTGGGGGATATGCTGTATATGGGCTTCGATACGCAGACGCGGATGCCGCCCTTCTGGCTCGACTTTGAGCTGGCGAAAGCCGGCAGATTACGCCCCGGGACCCACGATCCAGCGGCTTCGTCGACCTCGTCTACGCTCGAGTTCACTAGGCTTGCCCAGCTGACGGGCGAGAGCAAGTACTACGATGCCGTCGACCGGGTCACCGAGGTGCTCCGGCAGAGGCAGAACGAGACAAGGTTGCCGGGCATGTGGCCGACCTTTTTGGATATGCAACGGCTCGACTTCAGCCACGAGGAAGGCTTTACGCTCGGCGCCCTTGCAGATTCTATGTATGAGATGCTCCCTAAGGCGTATGCTCTACTGGGCGGGCTGGAACCCGCTTACGAAGAGATGTATAATGGTGCTATGGGGACTATTATTGAGTATGTGCTTTTTCGGCCGAAACTGCCGGATCGGGAGGATGTGCTGATTCCGGGTAATGTATGGGTGAGGGACAATGGCAGAATCGATTTACAGGGAGAGGCGCAACACTTGGCTTGTTTTGTGGGTGGTAGGTATTTGTAGGAAATCTCCTGGGTCCGCCGTTGTACTGATAGCCTTGTTCTCACAGGTATGTTTGGTCTAGGCGGCAAGTTATTCAGACGGCCAGATCATGTCGACATTGGAGAGAAACTCACGCGGGGTTGCGTTTGGGCGTACGACGTTATGCCGTCGGGCATAATGCCCGAGATTTGCGGTTTCGTGCCGTGCTCTCCGACGGAAACATGCGCATGGGAAGGTGAAGCTTATGAAGATGGTCGTGGCCAGTCACTTCCAAATGGCTTCAAGAATGCTCGAGACCCTCGATATATTCTGCGGCCCGAGGCCATCGAGAGTGTATTCTACATGTACCGCATCACGGGAAACGAGGAATATCAGGTACATAATGCCCTTTTTCTCCCCGGATTAATCTGGCTTCGTGGCTGACGCTGATTAGGAGATGGCCTGGCGCATGTTTCAGTCGATCACTAAAGCCACTGAGACAAAGCTGGCGTTTTCAGCCATCGTGGATGTCACGGTAGACGGTTCAGAAACAGAAAAGGCCGATTCCATGGAGGTTTGTAATTATGAAGAACTTGATATGCCTCGTTCCTGTACTAACTTGTGGACGACAGAGTTTCTGGTTCTCTGAGACACTGAAGTACTTTTACCTTATCTTCTCACCACCCAACCTCATTAGCCTAGATGAATACGTTTTCAATACCGAGGCTCATCCCTTTAGACGTCCCTGAAATTACCACGGCCGCATTTTCATGATATTGATACCAAGGACACTCGCGTGCCGTCTGGACCACAAAGCACAGAGGCATCGCCTGAGACCGTAGGAAAAGGGCCATATTGAGTTGCTGATATAATCACTGCGATAGCCCATGTCTTTGCAGCCTGTACACATCGACGTGATGGGTAGCCGGTGACAGGCTACCTTAAAAACCCGAGTCTTGTGCTACGGATTGTTACCATGATACCAGTGACTTTCGCGGTTACTCGTTACAGTATGATATGATCCAGTATCGCAATAAATGCTACCGTGTCATCGAAAGGCTTCGGATAATTATTAGCCCATATGGATTAGGCGTATCAAGATGTTCGTTGTTAGTAAGGTTCACTTAGCAAAGTGCTAAGACACCTGGGACGTTCTAGAAGAGGTCGGCAAATATGATACCAGAGACAGAGCCGTTTTGATTCCTGTCTTGCTACTTAAAGAGAGTATCCCTCCTAAGATACAATGTGATAGAACCCCGCTAGTATCACACCATTTCATTGGCACCGGCTAGATCCGTACAGTCAAAGCCCCGACCCCTATCTTGCTCATCAAACTCGTTATTTCTAGACTCAGCGTGACAATGTGTGCGAGGGAGGGAAATGTACATTGATCCCCAGGCATCAACATGATTTCCCATTTCCCACGTTATTCTTCTGGTTAATGTGGCTACCCGTCTTGAGTAAGTATCACATCGCTCACCGGAATGTCATGCTGCACACAGTATATGGCCTGTGTGAGGAGAACAAATCGGGGTTTCATTCACAACAGCCAATACTACATGCTCGTCTTCCGGTACAGATTTGCCAGCCCGCCACGTTCAAGACAGCGTGGACGGACTGGGCCTCATCATTGGCTTAAATGACCTCCTCTTTCCCTTCTTTGGCATTGCTTGGTACCATAACCGTTCACCTGTCGTGGTTGGTATTGGTGGGGTTACCTACAGTAGTCGCGCTGCCTGTAGGTTCGCATGCATGTCTCTGACTGCTTTGGGCTCATGGGTTGCATGAGGAGGGGTTGCGGGGGAACATTGCAGCTGAAATGATGTTGAAAAAAAGGGCGAATTTTTGTTGTGAAGTCAGAGTAGAAGATATCGCAACATTATAGGGGGGATGGAAGCCATCATATTTGTGTTCTGTATGAGGTAGTGTTTGCCGTTCTCCGCGCAATATGTTATCCAAAAGATATCTTTTCACATACCATAGTACAAACGCCATGTGGATGCTCAACTAAGATTGAAGCATCGGGTTTGGAGGGGTATCAGGCAGAGAGTGGCCTGATCGGGAATCCATAGGTGGGCGTATGGAGGTCTAACCCACCAATCCACTGTACCTAAGCTACGTACCAGGTATGAACATGTGTCCGTTGACCTTATGGACGCCCCCAAGAGGCTGCCCAGAGTTCAGAATCAGGGGGACTATCTAGAAGGAGAGATAGGTAGATAATGATCGCCTCTTTGCCGTACTCAGTAGAGTTACCAACTTAGGTAAGTACCTACCTGGGTACTTAAGTAAAGTGGTTAGCCCCTCTTGCCTAAAAGAGCAACACCTTGAAGCTATGACACGTATAGTACCTGGAGGGTTACAACTACATGTCTCATGTTCATGTGTAGTAGCGCGCTGCTAGTAGGTACAGTGGGGGACTCGGCTAATGCCCTTCGTACCCGCGGCCACCTGCTGAATTGTCTCACCTACCAAGGTAGATCGTTGATGTATCCAGATACCAAAAGCTAATTCGCAGCTAAATCAATTTCCCGACAGGGGTCCTCCAGGGTCGGACCAGGGCACGGGGCTCCATCTCCTCCTCCACAATCGCCTATGCTCCTCTCACCGCCCTAAGGCCAACGCCCGTGCTATTGGCCCCCGAAGATGCCAAGCGTGCCACTGAATCGCGAGCTTGCAAAAAGTCGTCGACTCGCTTCTTCCGTTGGTGACCCCTTGTTAACCCGTTGCCGGGCCTATAGAGAGCTGTCTAGCCAATCACAGCCCGCTAGCCGGCGTCCGAGACCTGGCGCAACGGGTCGGGTCCACATCCCAGCTCCCAACACATGTATTGCCGTCTTCAAAATTCCCGTAACCACGAAACTACCACAGATTTTGCTCGACGCCCGCGATCCTCGGGACCAACGTGGATACCTAGTACAACCGCAAACGCAAGTCGTCGTCCCCGTTGTTGTCTCCTTCTCGCGGCGTGTGACCCCTCTGAATTCGTTCCCTCCGTCGCTGCTCGTTTCTTCACGCCAACTGCCAGAGAGTTCCAAGAGGGTACCCCAGATACCAAGCAGCGGGAAACCCACATCGCCGCCAATCACCATCTCAACATACTCAGTGCACACATTTTCTACGCTCTCTCCTTTCTCCTGGGACGTTCTGAACAAATTCGGTATTGCGCGCAGCCCTCGTCATTAGCAATTGCTTGCGATTGCTGCGCAATAGGCACGTTCGTTATTAGTAACGCCTGCCGGATAGCACTATCTACGAAGATAATTCGAGCCGAGGCCCCCCCACGCTTCTCGCCACCATCGCATCTTTCATATTTGTTTGTTGGGCTTCGTTGTAGATTGGCCGCGTGCCAATTGAGCCCTCTGCTGCCTCCCATTGCCGGCATTTCGCTCGCAGCTCGATTGGCGCACGAACATGGCCGATTCTTCACCGACCTCGACGTCGGCGCCGTCATCACCGCTGCCACGATTACCGCTGCCACCAAACGATGACACCTACACAGCTTCTCACCTAACTATAGAGACCAAGGTGACTCCCAGGGAACTCAAGACCGACTGGCTCAAAACGCCCACTACTCCAAACACTAGGAGATCATCTCTCCAGTCTCATGCCTCGATGAACGGTCCGCTCTATATGCAAACCAGCAACAATAAGGTTTTAATTCGGAGAGTAAAGAGGAAAGGCGATGGAACCATCAAGAGCCTCACCCGCTGGCTTCTAGATAACCAAATAGGTAGGTGTATACTAGCAGCTATAGCCTCCTTTGCTGCTTACGCATCGTTAGCTATACGGCAGTCTTGCTAATTTCTTCGTCTTATAGGTTTATCCTTCAATCTTATAGCGTTAATCTTCCTCACCCACCTGTTTATCCCTAAGGCACGACCTCATACACTCAAGTTCTTCACCCTATCTTACAAGAACCCGGAATCTGGGGGTTACGCGATTGGTGGCGATGACTATCACTTCATTGCTTTCTGCATCGTGCTCTTCACAGGGCTCCGAGCTGGCCTTATGGAACATCTCTTCGCTCCACTGGCCAAGCAATGGGGCTTGCAAAAGCGGAAGGACATGACCAGGTTCTCCGAACAAGCCTGGCTTTTAGCCTACTACTCGTTTTTCTGGCCTGTAGGCGTGGTAAGTGCACCGATGTGATAATCATGCCAGGCTATACAGATTACCGAACTCTAGTCACTGACAGCTGAGTAGTATCTATACTACAACTCGCCGTCGTTCATGAACATGAGGGAGCTGTGGACTGACTGGCCAAACCGAGAAGTGACCGGGCTTGTTAAGGCCTACTTTCTGGGGCAATGGGCATTTTGGCTGCAGCAAGTCCTTGTTATCCACATCGAAGAACGCCGCAAGGATCACTGGCAGATGCTCACCCACCACTTCATTACCATTGCGTTGATGACCGCCTCGTACTACTACCACCATACTCGAGTTGGTATACTAATTCTTGTGCTGATGGATATTGTCGATATATTCCTTCCGGTAAGTTTTAGGACGTATACCAAAATTTTTTCATTTGGATCTAGGTTTTTCTGTTCCTAATCCGTCACTAGCTCGCGAAATGTCTGAAGTATCTAGGCTTTTCGACCTTGTGTGACATCATGTTCGGAATGTTCATGGTTTCATGGTTCGTTGCTCGGCACGTATTTTATATGATGGTGTGTTGGAGCATCTGGAGGGATGCTATCCACGTCATGCCTATAGGCTGTTTTTATGGCAACAATGACAGTCTGAAAGGACCACTACCTATTCCCGACGGATGGAGTCACTGGGTAGAGCCTTTCAGAAACCCCGAAGGAGCACTCTGCTTCTCTCAGACGGTCGTGTATGGTTTCTTGTACACTCTACTCGGCCTACAAGCTATTACCATCTTCTGGTTCTTCATGATCATTCGGGTGGCCGTGAGAGTCCTAAGAGGAGGCTCGGCTGATGACCCTCGCAGCGATGATGAAGCGGAGAGCGAGGAAGCAGAGTATGAATACGAAGAAGCCCAGCCACTTGAGGAAGAAGTAGGGGTTGAGTCTATCGATTTAAAAGGATGGGAGCGCCGAACTGGGGTGAAAAGAGCGGCTTCCTCTTCAGGAGTCAACCTTCCCGGGCACAGTGACCGGAAGGAACTGCTTGGGCGCATTGGCTGCGAAAAGCAGGTTGAATGAGGTATGGAACGGGGCGTTACGAGCATATATCTTGCAGCATATTAGGCATCCATGGTTAAATCTCAAGCGTGTGGCTAAGTGAAACAGCCAAATAGCTGTTGCTCTCATGTCGAGCCACCATCGGGCGAAAGTTGACTTACTTTGGCCTGCGCTCTCCAGAGCTTCTTGGGGTTACATGTTGCTTTGATATACTGCCTGGAGGATCTGTTCGTAGTATATAGACTTTCGGAATTACAATATTATACCCCTCTAGTAAAACTCTGTCGCTTTTTTAGGGAGCGAGACGGGCAAATCGTACCAGGAACCTGCCGGTCTGAATGAGCAGCCAATGTTATATTCCGGCACTTAGAAACTCTCAACAAGTTTGTCTTCTCCTGCCTTGAGTCTCTGTTGGGTATCTCTAGGTGCGCACGTCTCTCGGACGTAAGGACGTCATTTGCCGTTGATGTGTAGACATAGGAGGGCACGAAACTGTCAGACCTGTACCACATGACATCAGTGAACTTTGAATGTGCCCTGACTTTAAGGAAGGGTTGTTGATACCCCGTCTTATCAATGCGTCCCTGCTACTTTAAACACCCGTAGAACAGGGGCGGGATATAATTTGCCTAAGCACCTATAGTAGTTTGCTTCGCAACTTGAACAGAGAAAACTTGGTGCGCGTTCTATCCACCATTAACAGTTAAATCCTCCTCCTCGTGCTTGAATACGGGGGGAAAGGGTGAAAACAAACGAATAAATATTCCATAAAACTTACCTGAAGCTCTTGCAGTGCCCATACAGTTTGTGTTAGCTATACAAACGCTCCTGCCTGCACCTCATCTCTACTCCGCTTCCTTCTTTCCTACTTTCCTATTGTCCTTTTTCGTATTCCCAACTTCCCTTCTTACAACTTAGCGCCTCCGGATTTCGATGACTTTAGCTGCAGGTTTCCTGTTGTCGATCATACAGCTCAATACCAACACTTTTCACAACCGCATCTCCGCATGCCTTATTCCCTATTCATCTGACATAATATTTATTCTACTCATCTATCTCGCCAATCTTTCTCTTCGCTTTGGTCATATAATCTTGGTTAATCGAAACTATGGGGCGAAAGTCGCCTTGTAGTCCGCCGTCGAGCGCTGGGAGTATCACCAAGCTGGAGTCACGACCCCAGGATGGTCCTCTTAAGGCCACAACAGTTAGAGACGCCCATCGCAATACGCCCTTAGGCTGTTCTAGCAGTTCCAGCAACCAGTATCAGTCTTCCGATAAGCTGGGGTCAGAAGGCGACCACAGTCAATCCACTACTAAGTCGGAACCAAGGGATCAGTTCCTAAAGAAATGGCGGCACCGACTCGCAACGTTAAAACGCAGCGTGGGGATACAAACAGGACCCCTCATCACCGAGACGGAGGAAGATATAAAGATAGATGGGCTGGTTTTTAGCTGCTTAAAGCACGAGCTCGACCAATGGAAGCAGTCATACCTGCACCTGAAAGCTTCACAGGACACAATTCATCTCTCAGCAAGCCGTCATTTCACCGCACTAGAAGAGCAGGTGGAGGCGTTGGAAAAGGCGAATAATACTCTCAAAGCTCATCTACGACGTTGCGGCGCCAATCCCGATGATGTGTGGGCTATGGAAAAAGAGCTCCGCCAGCGAGCAAGTCAGACGTGGGCTACAGGACTCGAGTATAGAATTGAGCGCGACCTGGCACACGGAAACTACACGGCAGCAGACGAATTTTCGTACGTATAACGCAGATTAAGATTACGCGACATGCTAGCAAACCCAGAGCGCGGAAATGGACAACTTGCAGACTCGGAGGATTAGCAAAATCTCCCAGGTTACGAATTATCGAAAGAAGCAACGGGGCTAGAATCAGAATATTGTGGGATGACTCAATCCACAATCTAATAATTTGATATCTCTACCAAAGGCCGTTTTCCTGTATTCTCTATAGAGATCCCTTCCATCCATATGGTTGAGCCTTGGCATATATATCAATAGCATTCCGATATTCCTAGACCCCTATATCACTTGGCAAGGAATAACAGCGACAGCGGTGGTGTTTTTTTCGACTAGATTGTGCTATAGTCTTATATTCGATCCGTTTCCACTGTACACTACACGGAAGAAAGCAACCTATGCCAATATCATACCTGGACACTGAGTTATTTTTGGGAGCAACTTTCATCAGTACGCTATGCATAGCATGCGCAAGTGGTTTAGAATTACCGTGAGAAGTTGGTTAATGAAAGAATCCATTTATTTAACTATAGCACATGCAGCACATGAGAACAATGATCTGAAGCGGGCCAACCAGTCCTTTCACTTGAGTTGCCTACGACCACCTACCTCCTAAAGCCTCCACTAGTGCTCGGTTTTTTCAGAAGCGTAGAATTGATTTATAACCTACAAGAGAGCCTCAGAGTCATCAAAGTGAAGCCTTCCAGCCTCAATCGTAATGGGACAAGTTTGCAGCCTCTAAGGTTAGAGATGTCGGTATGGGTTATGGTTTTAGAGCGAGGCCGGCCCTGTACCAAGAGGCCTTGTTGGAAGAATTCGTGCATCCGTCAGCCAGCATAATGTGTCAGACCTCATAAGATATTCCTAGATATGTATTTCTTAGCCGTCCTTGCCAATGAAACAACCAAAATAGAGAGAGAGAAAGAAAAGAATACTAAATCATCTCGACCTAATAATCCTAACACCAAAGTTCTTTTAATTCACGTTACAGCTCGAAATGCCCATATTTCTTATATTTTGTTTATTAACGAAGCCGTGATAGGAAGTAATCACTTTATTATAAAACATTGTAGGAATCAACGTAACAGATTACCGTCAACAGAGGCTTCGTAAAGATCGTAGGCTGATGGCTAATAGATTTGCAGTAAAGTCTACGAGTCTTGCTCTTTGCGCTGGCCGCGTGCTACATTAACAGAGAAGTATATTTAAGCAGTAGTGCCGGGTTTCCCTCTAAACTTTATATTTGTGGTTGAAAGAAACTCTAGTTGAACAACCAAACCCAGTTGGGTGCCAATTAGTTAGAGCTAAGCAGTAGTTACACGCGCTGAATCACTAGTACGCTTGGTGTAGCCCGGTTGAAGGCACGCTTCGGTGAACACTTCGGCTATATGCCTTTGTACGCCTTCGTATTGCGCATATCTCAAGGCTATTATAACTGAGGCTATTCAGCTCTCGCTTATCTGTGTAACATACGCGGAGGTCGGAGGCTAGGACCCCCGAGGGCACTTGTATATATAGACCCAAGCCAGCCTGCCAATCGGACCTTCAAGGACCTAGGCAAGCCATAGTAGATTATTGTAATCTGAAGCTATTTCCAAGCCCTGGATCCAGCCCTTATTATAGCAGTCTATCTGGCGTACACTGGACTAGTATGTAGGGCCATCATATGCCTGGTCTGTTACGATGTATGATTAATGCAGCCATTCCTATTCCAGACTTGATAACAACCTGTTCTTTATCGGTGCTGTATTTTAGAAGAACTAGATTATTGTTCCACAACATAGTTATTGATTATATAAGCTCCACCGGTTAGCAAGCCTCATTCAGCTGAAGGTGTCGAATAGGGTGTTGTCAGGTAAGCGTTCGGGTCTTAAACCCAAAGTCAAATTAAGAAAGGGGGGGGGGACACTCTCTTTCCACACAGAGCTGAATTGCAGTTTAATACCTGTTGCTTCATGAACAGAAGGAACTTCCTAGAAGGTTGGCTTCTCCAGAGATCGAAATTGTTGATGATAGATAAGATAATACCTGTGTAGGGTTTACTAGGAACTATGAGAGCTGAAACAGATTTTGTTACTATACAGCTAATTTGGTCCTCACCCGGTGTGAACTGGAGATTTACATCTTGCTTATTTCAGGGTTTCCTACGAAGCTACGGCATGTTTTGAGATATATATAGAGCTGATATTATTGAAATGATATATTACCGGACACGAGAGCGATGATGCCACTACTCAGTCCCACGAAAGCAATAACAGTGACCAGGAATGTTGGCTTAATTCTTCAATAAGTTGGTATCTGGATTTACTTACGGTACACAGAGCACACCTTATTTGTTACATAATATTTCTAGAAAATATTCGTGGGCAAGCCATCCTCGGGTAGATTCTAAAAACCCTTCGTTCCGATCGGTGGCTTGACGTAAACGACGTCTGGACTATGTGTGACGTAGTATAAGAAACGCCATAGCGTGTTACCATAAGCGGTTCTCGGCCGATGATATAGCTCAGATGATCTGAATCTATTTTCGATTAAGCAGCCGGAACGGGTTCTCGGTAAGAAAACCTTCCTCCTTTCTTCGATGACGAAGCCAGTCGATTTTCACGGGAATAGTGTTGGCTTGTGAAAGTGGAAGTATCAGGTAATATATCTCCGTAGTGTTACCAACCAAGGCAAGTTTTGCCCGCCCAGTCTTCCATCACGAAAATGGACATATTTTTCACCGCATATCCTAAGTGCAATTTTCGGAATAAAAACACAGCAACATATCCAACTAGAACACTATTCTAGGATTCCAGGATACCGATGTGACTTCTGATTTATTGGTATCTCGTGTCGTTCTCATGTGTCAAGATTATCTTATTAGCAGAACCTAAAGCATGATTAGCGCGGCCACTTTGGTTTTGATGCCTAATGCGGGTTGATGATGCGACTTTCGCCCGTCAGAGCTACTCTCCTATGCCCATTTGTCAGGCCTGTATCACGAGATCACTCATAGAATTCCGGGTTATGACGAAGCGAGGTGAAGACTAAGCTGCCCATTCATTGAGTTTCACGTTTTGATATATCGTCTTTGTTCACACAGTAACAAACTTGTGACAAAACACTCAAGGAAGCGTTGACGTAGCTACAGTGGAAGATTGGGTTTCTGATGCTCCACTCAATAATAATGAGTGCTGAAAGTGCTGAAAAGTGAGACATACACGTGCGCATTTCGGAGTTTTCGAGAACAAGCACTACATCAGCCGCTGCTATAGTAGCACGGTGACGGCGAACTACGGATTGGGCCGATGCGGTAGGTCGCATCGATCCTACGTGCGTACCGTACGTGTGTTCTGTATGCGCGCATGCGCAACTATGCAGATCTTCTCGTAAAGACCCAGCAAGCCAAGATCCGCCCGAGGCGGTGTCAACTAAATTCCCGGGTGTCCCACAACGTGCGCTAGGGACCAGATTTGTAGTGTACTATCAATGACTCGGAAAACATCAGAAACAAAAATTCAGTGGAAAACAAGGTCTCTATCTGCGTCATTCGTGGCGCCGTAGCCCCTCTTTGGACCGGTAAACAATCCTCGTGAGTGTTGTCATCTCGTGTCGGAATGACTCTACTAGGTAGGTTAATTTGTAAGGAAGCAAGGGGTTGGCAAAACAAAAACAAGAGGCGGAAACAACAAGATGTTCATACGAGGAAGCACGGACTCTGAAGGGAGCCAGCGGGCAGAAAGCGGGTTGAGCCGCTGATTATGCCCATTGGATCATGGCCAACTGCATTTCGTATTGGAGGGGGGTGGGGTTCTCAACTGCCGAGTAGTCTGCCTCCATCGTGGAAAGATCATGGGAGCATTAGAGATATAAAAGGTCTTGATGATTTCGGCTTTAGGGTTCAGCCCAGCCAAACTCAGACAACCATCAACATCACTCTAGTCAGACGCCAATCTCATACAAGTCTAACATTCCCATAAATAATTAGCCCCTTGGGAACTCATCTCATCTCATCTCAATCTCATCTTCATCTCTTGTGCCTTGCGTAAGCTCGAACCTATAAATTCAAGATGCAGTTCACCACCCTCATCGCCACTGTCGCCACCTTCGCCGTCGGCACCACCAACGGAGCCGCTGTTCGTCGCGACGGTGCCCGTCTAGCCCAGTTCCGCGTCTTCGGTGCCGAGGGATGCCAGGACCTTAACTACGGTTTCTATACCGTTGACTACAGTGACATTGGCATTTGCACGGCCTTGACCACGGACCCGAGCGCCGTCAAGTCAGTCAACCTCGAGGTCACAACAACCGACGCCGCTGGCTGCACTCGTAAGCTCTTCGTTCCGCCTTCTCATTTCAAACTCACTTTTGAAAAATCAAAGACTGACACTCCATGCTAGTTTTCATTTACT
This sequence comes from Xylaria sp. MSU_SB201401, assembly GCA_002288965.1. Lineage (NCBI taxonomy): Eukaryota > Fungi > Ascomycota > Sordariomycetes > Xylariales > Xylariaceae > Xylaria > Xylaria sp. MSU_SB201401. The sequence goes on from NPFG01000009.1 coordinate 124,554, forward strand.
CGGACAAGGACTGCACTACTGGAGAGAGCGCGACCACCGTCAAGGTCTGCAACAGCGTTGAGGAGGAAAGCGAGTCCTGGGGTTCCTACAAGATCGTTTGCTAGGCCCATCATAGCCTATTCGGGCGTACTGGAGGATCAAGGAGGGAAGTGATACGCAGAGTTGCGGAGGGAGAAGATGGAAGCTGTTACAAAGCGATTCATTGCCATTGATTAGCATCGCCCGCACCACACACATACATGGGCTACGGCGTTGGGACTACTGACACACATAACTTGCACTCCTTTTTTGAACATGGCGGAATGACGAATATGATTCACTACACTCCCTAATTAATGAGGATTCGATAATAATATACTTCACAGCACGATGAGCTTCATCAGCATTTCTTGTCCCTGTCCACTGACCTGCATGCAGAGTGCCCGAGTCTGACTGTCATGTGCGCATAAGCTTAAACATCTAACCACTGTCTTGCATTACCGGTATCCTCAGGCATACTAGAACATCGATTCACCACAGCAGATTCCCGTCGCCAGGAAGCTGGTCAACCAATCTGTTTTCGGAGTATCCAGCAAGCAAGCGATCCAGATTGGACTGGACACTAAGCCGTATATATGGCGACCCCGTCTTCGTACGGGCGAATCCACCGCCTTGGCCACTGATATCCGAGACCGACGCACCCCCCTCCTGGACGTACCGGTGACTGATGAGCGGCGGCTGCACGGTGAGACATGTGAGGCTCCCGCGATCTACCTCTTCTTCTCTTCGACCGCGCTGTTCTGAGTGTCCAGTCTGTTCACCCGTGCAATAATCCCTGAGCATCGAATCCCACTGCGCAGTGAATCCGTCCTTGCTGAATCGCCGTAATAGCTTGCGTGCGCCACTCTGACTAACGGCATACGCGAGACTGCACACGTTTCCGCGGGCGGCGTGCATGATGCGCGTGTGTGCGGGGTATGCGTCGGCGAGGGCGTCGTGCAGCGCAAAGGGATGCGGCTGGAGATGTTTCGGCGCTGGCACCGTGGTGTCGTTTGTGATGATTATCTTGAGCAATGAAGACGACGAAGAAGAGGAAGTATGAGTACCCGGATGTGTCTCCTGCTGTGCACTCGGAAGATCCGCGCCGCAGTGGCCTAGCCATAGAACGTCCCAGTCTTCGCCGTAAGGACTTGCTCTATGATATTTATCACCGGCATCAAACGAAGGGAAGTATGGCGGCAGGGAAATTGTGTCTCGCTCAGAGTCTGCTTTTGTCGTGCCAGTCGAGGCTGCAAGCAATCCCAGGCTTGATCCCTTGTATTGCTGTCTATCTAGCCACATCTGCGACGCCCTCGCAAATGTCTGCATCTGCGCCTTCAGTCGCACATCCCAGTCCACATCATCTTCGAGTACGAGAGCACTCCCCAGACCCAGGTCGATGATGGTTTGCAGTGTGCTCAGGTGCGAACCCCATGAGCCCCTTGCGCCCTCTGATGTAGAATAAGACGACGATATCCCCGTAACATCATTCTGTGGGATGTTCGGCAGGACCACGCTATCTCCCGTCAAAGCTTTTATAAAGGTAAGGTTTAAGTTGCTATTAAAGGTTCAATCATCAGCGCTACCCTAAACACTAACTCGTGACTAGATCAACGAAAGACAACTAAATGATAAGGATCAGACCAAAGCAGGCGTTAGGGAACGAGAAGAATCAAGTAAGCCAGGCTATTGAGTAAACCCGAATTTGAGGCGGTTTCCAAGGTCCAGCGAGCTACAAGAGATGAGTTCAGTATGCAAAGTAGCAACCAACCTTACAGCACCAGCCAAAGCCATGGCATCCCTACGATCTCGTCGTGAGGGCAGGTTGATCACGAAGATCCTCTCGAACTAAACAATATCGCTTCGATCAGTAATTGAAGCATAGGTGATCGCCCTTTCACCCTCACTTGCACTCACTCAGCCACCCCGTTTAATATCTAAATTTAAAGGAACAAATGGTTAAGGGGGGAGGGAGGGAGCAAACTTACGCCCAGAGTGCTATTCATCCCAACCTCACGGCTTGGAGCCAAACGAATCCATGCTGGTACTCCATACCCAGGAGCGACAGAGCAGAAGTTATACACGTAAATAAGCAGCAACGCTGCGAGAACAGCCAGTACGAACCGCCGGTGTCGCAACATTGTTCCCTTCTTCGCCAACTACTTATTCATGCGCCTTCAACGCGAACCAGCAAGACTCCAGCCTATCAATTAAGTCTCGTTGCGGCCCATATTCAAATCCTAGGATATCGATGCCAACGGGTAGGTAGCGAGCGGTGCGTATAACTTAGACCTTATTGTATGTAAATTAGAAAATTATAGGAAAGAAAGCAATCTCGCTGCCAGAAGCCCGAGCTGTTCACAAGAGCGTTGCGGAACCCCGAACGCGGGTAAAGTGGCCGGATAAACCTCACCTCCCAGCAGCACCTAGAATGTATACCAACTCCAAGGGTAGGTGTATCCATTGCATAAGACGTGAAACGAAATAACTTGATATGAAACGTGTCATTATGATAGACATAAAACCATTTCAACTTCAACGAGTATCTCATTCAATCATTCTAACATCCGAATTCCCGACAATACAGCCCGCCTCGCTGTTCTAGGAGCCGATGTAATGCTGCTAATTCTTGTCAAGCAAAGAAATAAATCCAAACCATTGCCATTTGAGTCGATATTGACATGGTCATCGCCTAATCCCCTTCTATGTAAACGCCGTGAAGAAATTCTCTATGCATCTATGATGATCATCCCAAGCATACCCCATTTTGTGCACCGTCTATCTGACAAGACCTCTAGCACATAAGCGTAAGAACATAAAGAGCGCCCGGGTCTCCATTTGAAACCAACATTCAATGCAGCATCTAATCCATTCTATCATCTATTCCTCATCGTCCGTGTCGGGAGGATGGGGTGTGCCCTTGGGAGTATTAAGCCATTCAATATGGCGTAGTCTTCGTCGGACCTCTTGCTCTTTTAGCTCCTTCTTGGTCTTCTTCCTCTTCTTCTTAGCCTTGAATTTCAAAGGTGAGTTGTCTTCCACTCCACTATTGACTGCGCTCGTGACGGCGCTGTTCACCGCACTGCTCGCTGCAGTGCTGGCAATGCCGCTATTCAACCCACTGCCTGGTCGACTGTCCTCGAAACGGTCGGCAGATATAGCGGCGTTACCCTTCATCGTCATTCGACCATCAACGATATGCCACTGCTCACTGGCAAGGGCGCCGACGAACTCTTCGTTGTGGGATATCATTACCACGCCACCCTTGAAGTCACGGATAGCCACGGCAAGGCCACCAAGGGAGTCACGGTCCAAGAAGTTAGTAGGTTCGTCTAGGACAAGTAAATGTGGGTTGTTCCACATGGCACCAGCAATGACAACCTTGACCTTTTGGCCACCGGACAGGCTACCAATTTCGTTGTGATTGGCAATCTCGGGGTCAAGACCTAGGTCCTCAAAATGTTTCGAGATGATTGTGGGCTGAAGCTCACGGTAACCGAGGCCTTCTCGCGAAGCCTCGTGGTCATCAAATTCTTGCACTAATTTGTCAAATCCCCACTCAAGCAACGTCTCACGAGACACCTGCGAGTTGAATTTGGGAAGCCATCCAATCCATTTTCTATTGAGAGGTTAGTTCGAATCCTGTATTAGTCTGAGAATTTGCACTTACACTTCGTACTGGAAGGTCTTCTTCCATTTTTGTCGGCCCACGAGAGCTTCCAGTTGTCTCTCCCCTTTACCATCGCCAAGGTCTATCTTCTTCTCCATTTGTGCCCGGTCTTTGTCTGATAGAATGCGAGTCTGTTTCAAGAACACCTCTCGATCATCACCATTAGCGTAGCGCCACTGAAGGTATTGATTCGGAGTTTTCTCGAGATGCATCTCTACGTGCTCTAGGGCGTGCTGTTTAATGTACCCAATACGCAAGTTAGGATGTTTCTCGACCCGACCAGTGGTGGGAATAAGCTCGCCGGTGAGGAGTTTGATTAGAGTCGACTTGCCCGCACCGTTCGGACCAATGACAGCAACCCTGGAAGAGAGACTGAGCTGGCAGCTGGCATCACTAAGCGAAGGCTTAGGTGCCTTTGGGTATTGGTATGAGACGCCGGTCATACGGATGATGGCTCGAGTTTGAGATTTAACACCCGACAAAATACCGGGCGGCGGGAATTTGAATTGAACGTTAGTGGCTGATAGGGTGTAGTAGGCCTTAGCTTCTGGGCGAACCTTGACGAAGGCGTTCAGGTTCCCCTTGAAGTGGCCGAGCTTTTTGCCTGGTTCGTAGTGATAAATATCGGTTGTGACATTATCCAAAAACCCTGAGTCGTGGGACACAATCAGACTGGTGATGTCGGTGTGGGTCTTGAGATAATTCTCCAACCATGCAATGTTGGCAACGTCCAGATGATTGGTAGGTTCGTCCAGAAGTAAGACGTCTGCTTTCTGGAGCATAGCTCGAGCAAGAGCCAGCTTCATCTTCCAACCTCCAGACAGTGAGCCAACCTTTTGTGATTGGCGTCCTTCGGGTCCAGCGTCAAAGCCGAATTCAGCCAAAACCTCCGAAATTCTTTTCCGGCCCTCGGATGCGATTGTGGGGTCCTTGACCATGAACTCAAGAATACTGATATCAGCATCCTCGCCTTGGTTATGCTCCACGTAGCAAGTGCGAAGGACGTCCTGAGGAGGGAAGCCTTCCAGCTTGCCTCCAGCAATGCTCTTCATCAGGGTCGACTTTCCGGCTCCGTTTCGGCCACAAAGACCGTACCGATGACCTTTGAGGAGTCGTAGGTTGGTGTGAGATAGCAGAAGCATACCACCGTAGGCAAGGGAAAAGTCGGCGTTAACAATTTCGATCTCGCCGTCGTCCTCCTTCTCTGGAACTCCGTATCTACGCTCGTCTTCCGCAACGTAATGCTGGTGGATTGCAGATGCAACCGCTTCACTGGCGTCTGGGTGTTGCATAAGATCTTTAAGGTAAGGACTGACTCTGCCCGGGATTCTGCTGACTTGGCGGTAGTTGGAATCATCAGCGACCATTTCACAAATGTAGGGACGGGCTAGCTTATAGAAGTCTAGGTCGTCGCACAGGCCTCCATTCTTCTTGATTTCGGAGTCCAGGATCTTAGCGACATCGTCGATCGATGTACGCTCCACCGCAGCTGCGTCATTGTTCATGGCCTTGTCCATGACATTCAAGGCCCTTGTGGCAAGCTCACGGACTTCGGGAAGGGGAGCCCGCTCAGCCACAGCTTTAACACCAGGTTGAAGCTTCGGAAGAAAGGTCCTTGCCTCTACAGGGTCGTGGACCAGCTTGGTAAGGTTTTCAGTAATCACAGTAGACTGTCGCAGGACTTCTTGGGTGGTGCTAGGGTTGTTCAGTGTTCGTTCAAGAAAAGGAGTCAAGAGCGCAAGAACAGGTGATGTAACGACGGCAACGAAGGTAGTCTGGGAGAGTGCATGGATTGCCTTCTGGAGAGTTTGCGTGGAGGGGTGATGTAGGGTCTCAATAAGTAAGGGGATCCGAGGAGCGACGTCGTCGTTGGACAACAATGTCGTAAGAGACTGCATAGTGAGAAGAGCCTGTTTCTCGACTTCGGTCTTGAGATCGTGCATGTTGTTCTCGGCGATAGGAATCAGGGTGGCAAGTTTCGAGCCCATGGCGTCTCTCAGAAGATCCTTTTCCTGAGCTTGTTCCTTGGTGCAGCCAATCTCCATCTGTGCCTTATCAGCCATCCGCTGCATCAGCTTGAGACCGCCGACAGTGCCCTGCCATTTGCCAGTCTTCTTAGAAAGATAGGACACAATGGCTGGCAAGAGACCAGCGACGAGTGCTTCGGGGCTGAGATGACCGAACAAGGCATCCAAGCCGTATTGGGCGGCATCTCTAACAACGGTGCCTTTATCAGCCAGGGCGTCGAGTGCGCAGGCAACTAAGCCGCCATCCTGGAGTAGGAAGACTATCTCGCTCAGAGGCTGGCGCGATGGGAATTTTTCGAACAGAGCACCAAGGAGGTTCTGCGCGCTTTCACGTCGCAAGCCGCTCTTCTTGTCAGCAGCGGCCTTCTTGACCTCAGCAACGACACCATAGTATTGGAGGCCCCGGAAGCCAACAGTATTTAGGAGGAGTTCGCAAAGCGCATAGGCAGCATCGATGGAAGCGCCAGAGGATTTGGCGGTAAAGACGGTGTTGAGGATAGCGGCTACATCTTCGGGCGCGGGCGGTGGCGGAGCATCGCTCGACTGAGCCACCATTATCGGCGGCGATATAGAATGAGGCATCTTCGGAGTGTATCTGATCTAGGCGAGGCGGAAGTGAAGGGCCCGAAGATTCGATCAACGCAGGAAGAGAGGGAAAAGCCGACAAAGACGACGTGAGACAATATAAGACACGCGGAGCGTCGGCGACTAGCGCAAATGCGCAGGAAGCCTCGAGGCGTTGGTATTGGCGGGCGGAGCAGCCGTATCCCGATTTGCCCGATAACTTGAATCTTCGCGAAATGCAAAAGGAGGGGACGGGGAGGAGGAGATAGAGGAAGAGGGAAAAGAAAAAAAAGAAAAGAAAAAGAAAAGAGTAGGTGCCTATGCAATAGGCGGAAGACGATAGGTTGGTGTTACCGTCCACAGCCTGGCAGGGAAAGTTAAAGGGCCAACTTAATGGGGATGCTGGTTATCGGAAAGTTGACCCCTCCAATTTTTTTCCCTTATCGAGAATTTTCACCACTGAACTTTTTCTAGCCCGCCAGAGACCCACTTATTAGTACGCTGAACCCCGTGCCATTTACCCGTGCTAGATAAAGGCATGTATTCAAGAAGTATGAAAAATCTTATGCATGTAGGCAGTATCTTTAGATAGAACGATGGTGAAGACAAAGGACACCAAAGCAACCTGGGACTTATGTGAAATTTCATAACGTAACTAAGCTGCCATGCTCCGGGTCTGCATAACCCAATCTGACATTAGCCCACTTGCTAGGTAAGTAATATCTACCGTAAAGTTCATGAAACCGGATTCAAGTAACAGGCGAAGATTCAAGTTAAACTCAGTCCCTGTCTAGGTACAGGGCAGTTACCACATGTCTAGGAAAGAGAGTGATCTAGCATGTTCGGCAAAAATTATATGCCATGATATATTGCCAGAGATATAGATAATAATTTAACAACCAAGCTTTGTTAACTAATCAATAATTTGGCCCGCTTGGCTAAGTGGTATAGCGTGTCACTAGTATTTGCTAGGAGTCATGACAAGATCAGCGGTTCGATTCCGCTAGTGGGCATTATTTTGTTTTCGTAGAATGTTCATTCATAGTATTTTGCAATTTTTTTTTTTTTTTGGTGAGTGTTTCTTTTATATCAGAGCTACTGTAGATCAGCATACGCAGTTGCATTTCTCCTCACAATCCCTAATAAAGGTCGTAAAGACAAAGAGGGCTGAGAAGAAAGTAATATAGGACTTCTTACTACCTAGACGTTCTATGTATCTTAATGTCCCTATGATATGTCCCTATGATATGTCGGGTTGCTGCCTCCATCACCCAGGAAATGCTTGAATATAGTGTTTATTCTAGAAAAACTAGTCAGTCCCAGGACTCTTATACCTTATATACATTCTACCTAATTTATTAGTTGCCATGCCCCGGATAGAAGCTTATACCTACACCAATGGTGGCCTTCTTCGTCCTCGGGATATTTTACAAGTATTTTCCATGTTCGGTCGTGTCGACTTCATTGAGAGCAACCGGTTGCACTATTGACAATGTCTGTATGAGTATGCTCAATTGGTATATAAACAGAACCCTTTCTCTCCAATCCGCTATCTCCATGAGCGATGGCAAATAGGCTGGGTTAGTCAAGATTACGAGTCTATTAGCATATAAGTTCTGCTGGCTTGATAGATGGTGTTCCGTTATCTCTTGTTGAGCCAGCCAACGGAGACCTTCCTCCTATGTGAGGGTACCGCCTCAATGGAACCGGCGGAAAGAGAATCCTAAAATAAGGGGTGGCCAGATACTACTATGCTGCGTCACTAAGGTATGAGCTGCGCCCCGAATTACGACTTCTCTCTCATATGGTCCCATTCGCTAAGTAGGGTGGTCTCAGTAATCATCCTTTGAGCCGCCTCGGGTACGGACTATAGATACCGGAGTGTGTTGTGTCGACTAGTGGCTTGCATGCTGGCTAACATCTTGTCCTACGAGACAATAGGTGTCCTTCTTATTCAATATGATCCAAGCTATTTATCAATATCATACCTTAGTCATCAAGTAGACTACACCATCGGAAGGTACCCGGGAGCCAAGCACGTAACGATAGATTTGTATATCAGACGGGTATCAACCTTGAAGTTGATAGCTATGCTACCCTACTTTAAACCGACTTATTATTTCACGCGGAATACATTCCGTCGTTCGAATCCTGCAGTAGGAGTAACCATTCATCGTTTTTAGGACGAGATTTGAAGGTTTGCTGCTCCGATATTCACTATTTATTAGAAAGAAGGGGGTCAAGTACGTGGACAGGCAGCGCCGCTTTACGTATTGAGGACGATGTGATCTCGCGCCAACTACCTACACGATCCTAACTCGTGATACCGCAGCACCAGTACGTACTTGATATATAACCAAAGGGAAACGTGACCGTTGATACCGGGGTGGACGGGCGTTCGTCACCATGACACGCTACTGCAGGGTACACTGCTATGTGGGAGCCGCCCGCGTGGGTGGGTGATGCTTTGGATGACGCTAACCTCCTGGGTAAGTTGAGCTACTCTGCGAAAGTACCGTCCGGTTGTGGGGTATCACTACCACGCCGATGGTGTGTGGTGTGGTGGCTCGAAAGAGGGTGTCGCTAGGTGGCAGTCTGGATGGTGACTCGGCCAAGCAGATGCTCGCGGGGGGCGGGGGGAGTTGACGGAAGGCTGCAGTGAATTCCGCGTCTGCCAGATGGAATGCCAGATCTACGGTTCCGCGCAGACGTAACCAAAAAGCTCACCGAGAGTCGTCGTCACGGCCAGACGAACGATGCGATACCATACAACTAGCCCTTCTTCCGCAGGGTGGCATCGCAGACGCAGACAGAGGTAGATCAGCTGAAATCAGGGCGACCGACACCACACGCTCATAGTCGCCAATCTATTTCAGGGTCTTGGCAACTTTATCATCATGACAAGAGGCTTACATATCGACTTTGTCCCAACCCACAGGCTGCCCACAGGTTGCCCACAGCGCCGTCCAGAGCACCGCCCACAGGGCTGCATGGGGTAGATCGTCCGTGCTCTCATCTCCACAAAGTTGCCCTATTAGGAAAACGACAGGGCATTGCTTAGTGGAGCACCCTGTACCCAAGCTACACTAACACTGAGGACTGGAGCCTATAGTTACCTACCTACCTAAGTATCTACCTGGGTAGTACGGAGGAGCACGGAGGAGTACGGAGTAGTAGCGGGAATTTAATGTACCTAGGTACAACTTTCGTTAACACCCAGTTCTACGCTATCGCCTATCTACACGACCTTCATTGCACGCAATATTACACGGCAGGCAGGACTCCGCCACCATCGTAATCAGTTGTGTAGTAGCCGTCGTAATTCCATGTCAGGCCGCTGTCGTAGTTGATGTTCGCGTTGCCTTCGTCAATCCACAAGCGGAAGAGCCTAGATCAAGCGCCAAGCACGAATAGCACGTCTTATGGCGTGGACGATGCGTATTCTGGCAGTCTGGGCGTGGTGTATCTACGGTAGTAAGTCGCATCAATACATGATTGATAACTGCGAGTGGGAATTCTTGAACATTTGAAGCCCAGCAGCTAAGCTTACACGGGCAGTAATACTGACCTTGGCACTTTTTTGTGTCATCAGTCTCCCACGTGTAGGTAGTAGTACTATATTTGTAGCATGAAAATCCACCAAGAACAAGCCCAGCATGACCTATGGCGTTGAGAGCTGCACTCCGATCTAGTTGTAGAACCAAGATTTCCATAGGCTACTTAGATATCTAATTACCTACCTGCCTACACTAGACAGAACGGACGCCTTCAAGGCCATCCCCGAGTGGACTGAGCAGTAACCGGCGCGCCTCCGGGAATTGCTAGGCTATTTTCTACCTGGTGAGCTCGGGACTTCATGTTTCAAGCTGCTGTCTGCCGATCCAAACGATCAGGTTACGTACCATGCAGTGCTGGTGTAGCGGGCATCAATCCTCGTCAAATTTGTCATCGGCAAGTTCCTGCATTCCTCCCGCCAGGTTTAAAAAATAACAACAATAAACGGCTAACCTAAGTTTGTGCCTAAGTCAGTCAGGGGGGTTGAGCCCAAACGGAGCTACTCTAATGTGCAGGGCCAAGGTCACTCAAGATTCACACCACCGGCAATCCCCGATTCAGATTTCATCCGTCTTCAACTACATAACTCCGTACCTACATATATGCACCTCCTCTAATTCATCCAACGTCACAATCTCAAATAGGACACGCATATCGTAACGATTCCCGTTCTTGTAATGGTTGGGGTCGATTTCTATTAAAGCCGCCACTGACGAGCGAGGGTGAACCGGAAATGTGCAAGCTCTCGGACTGATCTTGGACAACAACGAGTCGTTGATTCTAGCCAGCACTGTCTAGCTATCACCCCCCTTCCTCATACGTTCACAATGGTTATGACAAAAGCCACGAATTTTCAGTTCATTACATCTATTAACACTGTCGCCCACGATGACGAAACGCGCCGCAGGGTACGCTCCCATGCGAGGCGGCAGAAGCTCTCGAATGAGAGTAGTCCTCCTCAATCGAGGAAGTCGTCTACGCAGAAAGAGCGTATCTCCAAGTTCAGACTAAAACCATCAGCACAAACCAGCGAGACCACCTCCAAAAACAGTGGCTGCAGCCGCAGTGGTGCAAAGTCGCCGTCCACGATCAAACTCTACAACCCCACGCTCGGTTGTCATACTGAGGGCGGGGAAAACACCAACTTCACGCCCACAATGATATCGAGGGAGCTGGCTTTAGTAGTGGCCCGTGAACTCCCTAGCTTTCCTATGCTCAGTATTGAAACGACCCCTTTAACCGAAACTCTGCTCAAGTATTGCTTCACGGTGTGCCTGTGCCCACATGAAGCCATGATAGAGAAATGGTTCGATCGCGCAGGGGCGCCAACTTACATGATGACATGTGGGTGACCCTACCCCTGTTCGTTACTTATCGACTTGGGTCAATATCATAATGCTGCAGCACTATTTCTATTTTGTAACTAATGTCTACAGACTATTCCGGCTTTCTTGCCAATGCTTTCGCCATGAACCCAGAGGGTAACTTCTTCGATGCTGCAAGTTCATCTCTCGCTTAGACATGTCCCGGAAACTGGCAAATGCTAACTTGCCTATTAGTTGCATGTCGACACAGCCATCACTCACGCCTTCATGGCGTTGGTGGCATCTATGCAGTACGTACGAATCCTCACATATTTACTTATAACCCTAACGGACACTATGATCTGTTCATTGTATGGTGCCAGTAAATTGTTTCGCTAATAAAGTATGCGGTATGTAGCAATTCCCTAGCTCAGTGGAGCGATACGAGCACCTTCGACTTTCACCGTCTTCAAGCCATAAAAGCTATCAACGAGCGGTTGAATGTTGAAGGCAAAGCCCCGAACGTACCTATATCAGACGGTATTACTATGGCCGTTGCGTTACTAGTTAACAATGAGGTGAGTGATATACCATTGTAAGGGGATGCTCGTCAAACACTGATCCCGGCATGTAGACTTTCATTGGCTCCATAGAAGCAGCAGCAGCCCATATGTGCGGACTAAAACGCATTGTCGACTTGCGTGGAGGCATACTGGAGGCCTTCAAATACATCAGTGTGATCCAGAGGGCATTAGTAGTAAGCTTTTTTCCGTGTTTCCTTCTTATCTAGCCATGCCCATATATAACAAACCCTAACCCCCGAACACTCATACACTATGACCTAGATCACAATAGCTAACGCCGATTTCCGTAGTGGTAGGCAATGCGGTCGAAAGTTTTGTCTCAATTTTGTCGGTATAGACTAAAACAGACTACAGGGCGGACTTTTCCTACGCGTACGCGGCAGGACAACCATTAATGTTCCCATTCATTCCACAGCTAGCGTCCTCACTCAGCCTCCATAACCGTTTCAAAGGTAGAGTGTTGGAGGTTACCACGAGACCCCCGGGGCCTAAAGACCTTGCGATTCGGAATCGGGAATTGATTGATATATTCGAGCTCCTGAACTCAGTGACTGAGTGTCTCGGTTCTTTTGACTATAACAACTTATCTAACATGTCTACCGAGCGGGTACAACTGAGCGATTCTATATATCTAGGAGAATGGAGGCTATTCCAGCTGGAAGAATCATATCGCAACCTCAGAACTTCGAAGCGGACGGGCTCGTTTACACTGGAGGACCCAATTCACATCAACGCTGAAGTTACATGTTCACCCGCTATTGATTTGAGCGAGAGCCTAATGTTCGCCGGCCACTTATTCATGCACCTGGCGTTGCGTGGACAGCCCCCGGCCGCACCTAGGCACCGAGGGATTATGGGGGCTCTTGCGATATCTCTTTATGATACGCTATTAGCTATCGACATTCTTCCCTTGCCCGAACCCTATGGAAGTCCCAGATCATACCACAGCACAGTCAGCCTCGGCAACACTTCAATCGAAAGCTGGTCCACGACAACTACAAATACTTCAATCCGTAGTATCCCTCCCACGAAGCCTGAGGACGACTTCACAAAGAATGCTTTGCTTTGGATTCTCTTTGTAGGCTCGTGTGTCCGAGTGCCGCCGATTCCTACCCGATTTCACTTTTCGCATCATGACTTCCTCCTCGATGATCACCGCCAGTTCTTCATTCACGCGCTCGCAAACTATTGCCACATGAGACACATTACCGACAAAGAAACACTAAGTATGAAACTAAAGGATATCCTTTGGTTAAATAGCTGGTGTGAAAACCAACTGAGCATGGTTTGGGCCGAGATCAGCGATCGTGTCGAGCCTTGATCTACAATATAGATGCAAGCAATTGTTTTTAGCAGGCACAACCCATATTCTTTCCCCAGGATGATCAAGGAGTGGACGATTTCGGAACCCGCAGTGTAAGATTACACAACCAGCCTTTGTTGTCACCTCGGCTTCTTCAGGATTCTTTGGCTTTGAAATAGCACCACATTCAAGAACCTCAACAAAGCGCCGCGATTTATTCCAAAAACCCCGGGCGCCTTTATTGGAGGTTGCCTAATGAGCCGTCTCTTTTCCCATTACGATTAACCATGCAATTCGCAATAGCAATTATCGATCGAAATATGGAACAAGTAATCAACGAAGCTCGACGATCGACTACACCGTCACCAACGCCGGAGCCGTGTCCGTATCCTTACCTGCCCTCGGAGTGTACCCCCGCGGGGAAATGACCAAAATAAGTACAGATCTGCCCGCTGTTGGTCAAACTAGGGTTGTGAGCGCCAGCCGGGGATAGCGCCCGATTGATACTACAAAATATATTCTACTACGCTAGTGCGTCAATCGCCACGAGAAAAGGTGCTACAAAGTTTTCTAAGCACCATTACTTGTCATTCAATCGTCGACTCGCTTTTAGCAGCATATGTCCGAATGTGAAGAGTGTTAGACAAGGGGCGATATACTACTTATCTTCCCATCACACGAGACCGGATCATAATCCCCGGATTACCGTACTTTCTTCCCAAGTGGATATACACAGCCGAAGTCCATTTTATGCAATCACATGAGAGACGATGCATGGCTAGGGGGGTTATGGAACATGATGAGAACAGCGTTGTTAGGATAATGATTGAGCTTTTAGGTACACGCGGGGAAAGGGGTTCCACCCACAAGGGGAAAAATGACAAATTATAGTGCATGAAGTCTGATTGTCTAATAGCCTTTATGAAGGATATAGCGTACGAAGAAACCTTAGCTCTTCGGTGCTGGAAATAGCAAGGAGACAACATCGACATATCCCCAGTTGATGCTGACATGCCGTGGGATCACGTAAGGCCTAAAACAAGCTACACAGGTTATCGTAACAAAGGGACAAAAACCGATTGATCACGTAATCGTAAATGCCGAAGCAGTTTATTATCAATCATTGTGCTTCAGAGGCTAAGATATATGGTTATAATCGTTATGCATCCGATAAACCTAGCGGCCATTTTCTATTGGGCCCTCAAACGTTTGGTGGAAGCAATATCTTGCCGTATTTAGGTATGATGGTACCGAGATGTAATCGGGGTAACTTTCTGCCCCGCGGATAGACTTTGGTCCGTGTCTCTCAACTTGCTGGTTCGGTAACTGACTATTCGGGTAATCAAAGACTATCGTGCATTTCCTACTATTCTCGATTAGATGAGAACAATTACGCTAATGGTTATCAGAGTAGGTGTTCTGCTTGCCATTCTTGAATAGACTGATTCGTCCAGCCCGGATTGACTCGTTTTCATAGTCGCCCTTGCTTGCCAGGACTTGGAGCACGTATACAGCCAGCTCGTGAAATCTATCTAGGCGTAAAGTAGGGGAAAAGGGAAAGACATGGTGGTTCCGACCCCCGAGCACGTGGTTCCGGGAACTATCTACGGAGCTGTCCCTCGGCTCCCCCAAGGGCAACCATATATTCCGATCCCGGCAAACGCAAGTGATGGAGGTGCTGCACAGACCGCCCCTACATCCGCATCTGCTTCCGCACCCGCGCCGACAGCTCCGGAGCCTATGGAATGGGTGACTGGGCCTGTCAGTCGTGGGTTGTATTTTCCGAGTCCGCAAATATCAGATGCCGCACGGCCTGCACCTGCACTACCGACTGCAGCGCCCATGGAATGGGACACAGGGGTTGTAAGCCATGGATTCCACTGGGCTCCAGTCGATAATGATCGACGGCATAGCGGCTGGGAAGAGGTTGAAAAGGGCTGGATGAGGCAACAGCAAGGGGCGGAACAGCAACAGCAACAACCATCCCAACGAACCGGACCGGCGCAATCGAGAGCGGGGTAAGTTGACTTTCAACATTTACTTAGTGTCGTATTGAATAAGTCCGCTCAGCGAGAGGGACGGGTTCATTCCAATGCATTGACGCAATTATTGATAATGGGACGGTGGAACCTTGTGCAATATATGAATCAAATGCTCGCTGACCGACCGACCAACCCTCACTGACTGACTGAACGACTGAATGACTGACTTGGCATGCATACAGTACCAACAATGGGCCACCAAAGAAAGACGCCAGGACCATGGCACTGTTCCCGTATCCGCACCTCGCGGTTCTGGTCCCAGGCCTTGAGTCCGAACCAGACTTCCGCATGCGGGTGAAGCTGAATTCTCAGTCGGCATCGGTGGCGGTCAATGACGGGTTCAAGAAGTGGACTACATTCACCGAAGGCGAATGGTCGGGTCGATTGGGATGTGGAGTAGTCGTTGTAAGTAGAACAGGTCACTCGTTTCCCTCCTTCCTTTTTAATTATATACAGCGATGAAAGACGGCTTTCCTACCCTACTATATAGGGATAAATCAAGTTAATGACTTGTCTTGAATTTATTAGAGCGGCGGCCAGGATAGTCAGGACCTAGTCTACGGGAAAACCCTAGCAACCCAAGTCGAAGCCACACATCGCTTGAGGACGGCCGACGAAGTACCAGCGTTGTAAGCGATTCTCTTGCATTTCTCTCTCCATGCCAGCTTTCCCCGAACAGTGACAGTAACTGACTTGTTCGGTATATGTAGTATAGAGTGCAAGACAAAAGGATTCCGGACCGGGCCGTCTGATGTGATGCGTGCGCTTCAAGACCCAGAGAAAGCGGCGTCTGTTGACCCGAGGCACACGCAATACAGGGTGTCTCTGTCCATGAAGACGACGGATGAGAGGTATGCTGAGAAAGTCAATCTCGGGCTGTGGATAGGAAGTTGTTTGTGGAGAGGCTCGGAGGTGATATATGAGTAAGTTTATTATTAATTCATCTTAAGAGTAAACCAACTCTGCCACTAATAACATCTTTAGCGTGTACAGAGTCACTTAGCGGAATTATCTGTTATGTTATGTATAATGTAGATTGCGATGAACGTCGCTTGGTTGAAACATGTATCCAGTGGCTACGACGGTGGCACTGGTAGATATTTCAGGTTATGAGATTGCCTGAGGAGAGCGAGAAAGATGAATGAGTCATGAAGTCAAGGCTAATAACATAATATCCTGGAGCGATGAAGCTATCCCCAGCCCTAGCCTTTGCAGGAGGGAGGTCCCTTCGTTGGCTTCTAGTATCCGATCCCATGCAAGATTTAATGGATCTATCGAACGGCTGGAAGGGAAAAATACCAGATTTGGGTCGTTATGTCAAACATGCATACTACTAGAGTATGTAGAAAGTAGGCAGCTGCAAGCAAGCTGCACATCTTGTTAGACTAGACCAGACCCTGATATGCAGAATGATCCCTGTCAAGACCCCTTAAGGGTCCGATACCACAACTGTTGGCAGGTACGGCCAACCCTATGTATATATAGAGTAGCCACAGTGCTAGGGCACTAGGTCCAACTATCCCATCTACAACTACAATACAATCACAATGGCCATACCATAACAACAACGTCAAACCCCTACCTACCTAGGTACCTACCTACCTTAGTTGTAGGCACTACCTATCCACACGTCACTAGCCCTCTCTGATTGGGCTGATGCCAGCGCACCGCCCGCTACAGCCGACGTTGATTGGTCTGCTCGACCGAGATTGTACGTCATTTGGTAGATCGTCTTCCCATCCATTATTATCATCGCTCACGGACGCTCTCACAAACAGCGCTTGTAAAACCTGTTTGCGTCAGCGGTTGACGATGGATCGACGCCTGACGGTTGGCATCCAGAACACAGAGATATTGCGAATACGTAGTAGGATCGAGATGTTGAAATACAAGACGGAGCACCCGCTCAGATTCATCCCTCGCCTCTATCCATCTCCCCTTTTTTCCTAAACAAAAATCCATCGTGAAATAAGTCATCCACATAAAAGCTTACCAGAGAATAATCATCGCCCATCATCATCATTATCAACAACACCATCACATAATAGCTACATATTCATAATGCCTTTGTTCTCTAGCCGCAGACAAGAAGAGGAGATTGTCGAGCCTGAGCCCGTGCCCGAGAAGAAGCACAGCATCTTTGGCTCACGACACAACCGCTCGCCGTCCCCCGCAACTACCACCTCGCGAACAACGCGGACAAGCACCAGCAGCTCACGAATTTCAGGTACATACCACGGTATTACTTATTCATATCCTTCTGCCCCAAATCATTAGCCTCATCTCACTTTGGATTCACATTCCACCTCCCACACCTACACATATGCACGACACAAAGTGTTAGAAGATGCATTTCTGACGTTTCGCTAACGTCAACTGCGGTACAGATGCCTCCTCCAACCCCTCCCGCAACCGCAGCGTGCTATCGCGCACCTTCGGACACGGCAACAGCCGGAACCCGGAACTGGACCCATCCATCATCCAGGCTCGCGAGCGCGTCATGAACGCCGAGAACGCTGAGAGAGAAGCCGACCGTGCTTTAGAGGCTGCCCGCTTGAGGGTCCGCGAGGCGCGGAACGAGGTTAAGCGCCTCGAGCTCGAGGCTGCCGAAGAGGCCCGGTTGGCCAAGATTAAGCAGTACCACGCCAAGGAGGTGTCCAAGCGTGGCAAGCACCTCGGCCGTATGTCGCCTTTGTTTTCTTATCCATCTCTATATTCGACCTGCGATGCTAACGATTTCGGTAGGACATGATTTGTAAACTGACCCCTGATGGGTATCGATTAAGATGAGATAATGAGTGTTGTCGGTTGCTATATCATTGGTGTCGCCAAATGAGAAAAGCATTCTTGCGGAGGATTTAAGCATGTAGCGTTGTGTTGTCTCAGCTTTATGCCCTCATGTATTAGTATGAAGTAATGAGGCGTTCTTGTATCGGAAGTAATATACCAATTCCTTTTTGTGCTACACACTATGCCTCATACTCAGTTCATGAACATCGTAGTGTAGACCATGAAGTATCTGTTTTTAGCAAATCTTGGTGACTTGGCTGAGGCCTCTCATTGAGTATTAGGTTCGCATTGATTTCATCACTGTATATCTGATTAAACATTGCGTTTGCCATAAAAGTATTAGATGGAATAATCTTTTGGTCGATAATACCTCCATGAGCGGATTATATTCGAGCTCGTTCTATACCACGTTGGTTCGCGCGCTGCTGCGGCATCAGGATCGATCAACTTCACCTTTGACGCTTAGTAATACATTATCTGATGCAACCGCCTCTTCGTTTGGCTGCGCACTTGGGTTGAAACAATCGTTAATACTAGAATCAATCTCTAGCTGATCATGGCTATCCGGCTAACCACTAGTCATTTCGCTAGATGAATATGAGCCATAGGAAGACCTCGAACGTTTGAAATGAAATGCTCGCATTCAAATTGTGCTTTGAAAGGACTAAGTCCATCCGTATCAAGCCCATTGGGGAGTTTCAGACGTTACGTTATGAGTAGTCCCACCAACGATCTCTCAACTGCGCTCTCCAGTATCAACTTATAACAGGGGCTGCTTTCTCGGTGAAGATAAGCTTGCAGAGGTATCGATAGATAATATAAGGCCGCTGTCATCTGTGGGTGAACCCTGCGATTACAGTGAAAGTACCCGTGGCTAGATGTCCAATGAAAGAAGTCAAAGATGGCGAAGAAAGACGAAGCATACGAGGGCGCCGTATGCTGATTGTCGCTGCTGCAGGCTTACGTACTTGGACGCGTATGTCTGCATGCAGGATCCTGCATTGACTCATGGTGCAAGATCGTTTTGAGTGCGCTATAATTAATAGGATGAAGAGGACTACTGCTATCGAATAATGTAGCTACCTAGGTAGGTATCATTGTAGAAGGAGATACTGACCTGGTCAAAAATCTAGGCAAGCTTTTATTTACTATGTGCAATTGATCTCAGGTGGCCATGACGACTTCTTATGTAGAAAGCTCCTCTGTAAAGAAAGTACTAACACTACCTAGGTACCTACCTAGTCTAGATCAACGGTGTTTTAAGGTAGGGGTTCTGTCTGCAAGCTACCCCATTAGGCCTAGGTAGCACGAATCAGATGGCTGAAACATGGCGTCTCATGTCACTGCTGCTTTGGCTTCCAACCGTCAGCCGCTAGCAATAATGCGACACTCTTATGGGCAACTGCTACTGTACGGTCTTGATACTTACAGTACCCTAATATTTCTCATATTATAAGAGGTGACGTGGTTGTTAGGTTGGGCCGAATATCTGAATAATTTAGTAACTACTTGAAACCCCCATTACTTAGCACCTACTAGGTTTGTCCCAAGTTGCCGGTATCAAACTTGAATCTGAAGGGCTGTTTTGTTACCTACATTCATTCCTCAGGTACCCTTGCTCCCCCCAAGTGCCAAGCCATCGTGGCTCGAACCAGGCTCTTGCCCAAAAGGGGTACAAACTGCCCTGGTATGTCCCACTTGACGCTTGGCAAGTTGCGTCACCTCATCTCGTTCCCATTTTTTCGCCCTTGTCTTAATTTATCGTCAATTGGAGGAGAAACAGCGTTCTCTCAAACTCAGAAGCTAGAGCGCCGATCAACCTCAGTTCGCCAACTGTTCCTATCAATCCCCATCCACCTATCTCCCTACAGCTTATCCTATCGTATGTACACAAAACATCCTACTGGGAGGGACCCTAGATTACTACTAGTGCCCTGTTACCGGGTTTGCCTTTTTTTTTTTTTTTTGTTAGTTGCCAATCTTGCCGACCTCTCCCCCCCTCGACCAACTGCACGTTATATTCGCGCCTGATTAATCATATCTCCCTTGGCGTGTCGCTATCACGAACCTCCGTCTCCAGCTCGTCTACGGCCCCGTCCATTTCACCAGCGTATATCAATGCATCGATCTATATCGCTTTGACATTACCAGCCGTGTGCCGAACCCTTTCCCTCTTCGGCAGCGCCGACAACCCCCGCGCACGAGCTTGGCCACACCTGGGCCCGGGTCTCACCTGTGCGATCGAGACAACATCGAGGGCTAGTAGCATATTATACCTGTCGACAGGATGCAAACCTTCCGGAGGGCCATCGTACTGGCCGTTTTTTTTATCGTAGCGTTCATACTCATCCGCCGTGCGCATAGCTCCGAGGAACCCAACCCTATTCGAAGACCCCCTCCCAGGCCGTCCACCCCTGAGAAGAACGGCGATAGCGTTCCACATAATGCGCCGTCGACCTCCAATCCTGCACATGCCGATGCGGGCGACAGCCGGGCGAAACCCGCCTCTAATCAACATGTCATTCAAGACCTCTCCAAGATGTCGCTATACGATAAGCTAGCCTACCAGTACCCTTACGATGTCGAGACCAAGTTCCCTGCCTACATATGGCAGACGTGGAAGAGCACACCCGAAGACGATGAATTTGATTTCCGCGATGAGGAAGGTTCTTGGACCTATCACCACCCAGGTTTTGTTCACGAGGTCATTACAGACCAGGTCGCCGTCCACGTCCTTCGATTGCTTTATGCTCCTATTCCCGAGATCCTTGAAGCCTACGATGCCTTACCCGAGCCCGTCTTGAAAGCTGACTTCTTCCGCTACCTCATATTGCTTGCGCGTGGCGGCATCTACTCGGACATCGATACGTATGCCCTCAAGAGCGCCTCGGATTGGCTTCCAGACACAGTGTCTCAGAAGAGCATTGGCCTAGTAATCGGTATCGAGGCTGATCCAGACCGGCCGGATTGGAAAGACTGGTACAGCCGCAGGATACAGTTTTGTCAGTGGACTATTCAATCGAAGCCGGGTCACCCCGTTTTGCGCGATATTGTGTCCCGTATCACCGCTGAGACACTGAAGAGGAAGAAAGAAGGTACCTTCATAACCAAGGAAAAATCTATCGTCGAGTTCACAGGTCCGGCGATCTGGACTGATACCATCTTTGATTATTTCAATGATGCCCGGTACTTCAATATGAAGAACAGTGCCGGCGAGATCTCATATCGTAACTTTACTGGCATGACGAAACCCAAGAAGGTGGGCGACGTGGTAGTGTTGCCCATTACGAGTTTCTCACCTGGTGTACAACAAATGGGCGCCCAGGATTATGATGACCCTATGGCATTTGTGAAACATGACTTTGAAGGTAAGATTATTCGTCACTCTCATGTTTATTTCATTAGCTAACCTGGCCTAGGCACCTGGAAACCTGAGAGCGAACGGCATATTGGTCAAACTCAGTAGAGATTCTTTGCACCATTTGCGCTTTGACCTCGGCGTTTCACCATCCAGATGTGCCGTCACCTTGCGAAGCACACCGCTATCCAGGTGTCTTATGAATTAGGATGTTTCCCGCCATATTCTCAACTATTTCTGCTGTACGATCCACGGGAACTTGGAGAAGAGATTTTCAGCACATATGGGGCATCATTGAAAGTGGTCGCCATCCATCAGTTCCAGATCAGCGCTTGAGCTTCTGTGGGATAGTGTACGATGGATGAACGCTGGCTCACCGAACGTGAGCAATACTCTCTTGCTGGTTCGGACTACCAATGATAGCGCGCGCCTACTCTGATTTTCGCATCACGCGAGGGATTTGGGAATGGCGCACCTGCTTCGTCAGAAACATCATACACAGGCTCCAATGAGTCTGGATGTGTGACATGGGTCAATCACGACACACTGCTTTGGCTTTTTTATCTGTGTATATTCAGCGGGGCTATAGAGACCATGGAGAAGGCGTTTTGGTAGGGACTCAAAGTTTGACCTCGAGAACTTGTGTATATATAAAGGCAAGCATTCATCTTTCTATCATGACATGATGGCTGGTAATCATCAATCGGACATGGCGTTTTACCAAACCCAACCAAACCCAGAATCGCCCATTGTTGGTAACAAATGCATGCACACGTGCGGTTACGGTACTCATGATACACTAGTACTAGGTAGATTAGCTCGACCTTGGCAACATAAACTGCCCGAAGATCTGTCCGGGGTTAAAACCGGGTTCCCCAGCTCCACCACCACCCAGCAGTTATGTAGCTGTCTCCCAATGTCTCGCCCTCTCCTCTAATTAGCAGCATGTCTAAGCATCGCACCTATCTGGCCTCATATAGTCGGACATGATTGAAAGGATATTCACAACAATTGATACTCCGATTAGGTACCCAGGCTGGGCTGAGCTGGGTGGGACTATAAGACACGACCGGCTGTCTCGGGTTGTTTTGTTTGAGTTGTCGACGCATCTACAGCAGCCCCGCACGCACTGCAATTCCTGAATCTAGAAACGAAGCTGTCCTTGACGACAACGTCATATTTCTCATAGTGCATGATGCTCCGTAATTGGGTGTTCCCAGCACGGGCTGTCCACAAGTCTACTGCTTCTGTGTCCCCATGTTGGTTAGCACGGGCGACGAAACAGCCATCATTGCGTGTTGAGGCGCAGCAAAGAAGTCTCGCGACTTGGAACAAGGAGGAGGGGAAGAGCTATGTCGAAGGACCTAGAGACGTGAGTGATATCCGTTCGCCGTCCATAAAAGGAACATCGTTGAGTGATCAGGTCTGCTCATGTAGCGACTACGTCTCACACATCTCATACTTGATCATGAGAACGACATCGGAAACAGTCAAGTACGCGAAGGCGCCAGTACAACATGCTGATGATCTCATAGCCGCCACTTCTCAAACATACGATCCCGGAGCACTTTGCCCACATCGTATCTCAACATGGGAACCAACCGGCCGTGATGGCGAGGGATCCAATGGTGATGGATGCTACTCCGCCTCCAACAACGGGACTTCGCGAGCGGCCCTTGACAACTATCCTAACTTATGCCAGGGTGGACTGTTTGTCTAATATCGTAGCTAATTCACTGCGATCTTTGGGCGTGAAGAAAGGCGATCGTGTGGCCGTGAGCCTCGGAAACGTATCTGAATCCGTGGTGCTCACCTACGCCATCTTCAAACTCGGCGCTATATGGGTACCCCTAAACCCAAGCTTCAACTCAGCTCAGCTAGGCGCCGCGCTCTCACACCTAGGCGTCGAGGTCCTCATTATCGGCGCCGTGACCGACCTGTCTTACAAGCCGTGCCGCGGCCGCAGCAATCTCGATCTACTCTCTTCGCTAATCCCCGGTTTAACAGGCGAGAAGAGGAAAGGGAGAGGGGATAAGCTCGAGTCCGATGTAGTACCGTCGTTGAAGACGGTGATTGTAGTCGACAACTCCACCTCACATCCCCAATCTGGTTTTCCACCCCTACATGATCTCGGCATCCTCACACCGTATACAACCCTACTAGAGTCGTCCGCGAACAACAAGGTTATCCCGGACTCGCCTCTATCGGCTGACGAGACGATCAACATCCAATTCACCTCCGGAACGACGTCCCACCCTAAAGCGGCGATGCTAAGCCACACCAGCGTGCTCAACAACGGGTACCTGATCGCCTCGCGCATGGGCCTCGAGCCCTCGGACTTAATCGTATGCCCACCGCCCCTATTCCATTGCTTCGGGTGCGTCCTCGGGTTAATGGCCACAGCGACCACGGGCGCAGCGATCCTGTTCCCCTCTCCAACCTTCGACCCCGCCGCCACGCTACACATGATTTCGGAGCATCGCGCCACGGGTCTCTACGGGGTAGCCACCATGTTCGTGGCCGAGCTCGAGCTCCTCTCAAACAGGGCCTTTGCCTCGCAACTCAGCCCTGACGCCTTCCGGAACCTGCGCAAGGGCATCGTGGCGGGGTCCTCGGTCCCGGAGTCCCTTATGCGCCGCCTCTTTGATACCATGGGGCTGCGCGACCTCGTGATTTGCTATGGCATGACGGAGACGAGCCCCGTGTCGTGCATGACGGCGCCGCACGACTCCTTCGAGAAGCGCACGCAGTCCGTCGGACGCGCGATGCCGCATACGGCGGTCAAGGTCGTGGCTCCGAGTGATCGTAGCAAGATCGTGCCGCGCGGCGAGCGCGGCGAGCTCGCTGCTAGCGGATACCTTGTCATGAAGGGGTATTACGGGGATCCAGAGCGCACGGCCGAGGACCGTATTGCGGATGAGAAGGGCAGGGTGTGGATGTACAGTGGTGATGAAGCCTGCATGGATGAGGATGGGTACGTGGAGATCACGGGGCGCATCAAGGATCTCAGTAAGTAATACCTACCTACCTACCTACCCTGCCTACTTATTTCTTGTTATTTGCATGGTGATAACTAACTTTCATGCTCTATAGTCATCCGCAGCGGCGAGAACATCCATCCTCTCGAGGTCGAGAACTGCCTGTTCCAGCTCGAGGGCATCCAAGAGGTCAGCGTCGTCGGCGTCCCCGACGAGCGCCACGGCGAGGCGGTCGCGGCGTTCATTGTGCCGCACAGGGAGGGCGCGCGGACCATGAGCGTGGACGGAGTGGTGAAAGAAGGCATAGCCATGCGCACGACCCCTGATACCACTGATGGAGAAGCAACGGGTCAAGGCGAGGGGGAAACGCTATCCAAGGAGGGCATACAGAACTGGGTCAAGACGAAGCTGTCTGACCACCTCGTGCCAAAGTATGTCTTCTGGATCGACGAGTACCCCAAGACGGCCAGTGGGAAGATTCAGAAATACAAGTTGAGGGATCTTGCTAAGGAGATGGTTTCATAATTGACCGTTTTCGCTTAGTCGATAAAGACACGGCTTCTTGTCATCTTTGCATCGAGGTAGAGAGGGGTTACAGAATAAAACTTAGATAATATAGCTCTGGATAAGGGACTCTATGTGTGTTTCAGTACTATTCAACACAGTCGTACTGCGACTTCGTTGCAACTAAAGGCGGAGGGTGTAATATAGGGGAAGGATGTACAACATGGCTATTATGCAAGGCGTGTAGAGTCCACTCGCCTCTATTCACCCTGTGCATTACCGAGAACCTGCTTGTCAAATATGATATTACACTTAGATAGATGCTTGCTCGCTATGGCTTCCCCCAATAGCAATCGTCCTGTGGCGACTATCGTAGGTATCCTTTCGAGGCGATGAGCAAGAAACTAGGCAGACCACTAATAGCTGTTTTAGCACTTTATTAATCTATCTGTCAAATGTTTTTGGTGGTTGTTTTGGGTGGTAAGTAGTATAAGTGGTATGGGTGGTCTGCCTAGTTTCTTGCTCATCGCCTTGACCTGCCAAGATTTTGATAGCCAATCATGGCCTCTCATGGTTGTAACTCACTAAAGCTAATAACGATAGGTACAGTCACTATACCATTTTTGTATAATCACAAGGCAAAAAACTGAACGATCTCAAGTTTCGTTTATGTAGATCTGTTAGTAATGATGGCCCGAGACGTAGAAGCGGGAGAAAATCGAGTCTTCAAGATCACGGAGCCTTCGTGGCCTTTAAAAGGATAAGCTAACGCGAATGCTTCCCGTGTCTATAAGCGGGGTACAAATAGTTCCAAAATCGCCTCGTATTCTCCATTTCCGATTTTACCTAGGCATATTACTCTCCTCTCAGTATTCCTCATACTGCCGCATGTATATGGCTTCTTCTGGATACTACACTACTTACAGAGTACAACGTGGTGTGTAATTATCCGATTATATCAGCAATGGGCCAAGGACTCAGAGCACGTACGTCCTGTACTGCACTAAAAAAGCAGTGCGGGGCCATATGAGAAATAGTTGGCACTACCCCCCCTGCAAAGGTGGCTATATTAGGTGGTGTGGAGAGGGGGGGTAGTGTCAACTATTTCTCATATAGCCTCGGCAGTGCAAAATGAGCACGCAGGCAGTTACGGTCACGGGACACCCAAAAATGCACATCTCCGTGGGTGGAATATCTGTAGGACTCTGTAGCGCCAAGAGGTTCGTGGAGACGGACGACAGGCCAAGGTATCAACTCACTCAACTCAGTTGCTATCGCACTGAGCCGAGTGATCAGTAGTATATAGAGCCTTTCACGGCGCGCTTATAAATTACCCGTAAGTACCTGCTTGGGTACGCTACGCCCACTCGCATTGGTCTGTCCTTTGTCTCCTCGGCTATGCAGAGAAGTCCCGGTTGAGCCTGGGACCGTTTATTCGGAAACGAATGCTCCCATGTAAGTAGGGCAGCAGAAGGTGTTCTAGTTTAGAGAACATGTCAGAATCATAATTTGCAAAAAATTGATAGCATGTGCTCCTGCAGATAGTTATTCCCGAGATCTATTTCTGCGCCTCCTCGCTTACAATGCATCTCTGTTATCACGCAGTATATAGGCAGGTACATAATCCTTTGTTTCAAGGTCGACGGTTAAAAAGCAGTAAAGTCGGTAAAGCGGCGGTACAACGATTGTTGGCAGATAGCTGGAACCACTCATGTATAATCATGTAGACATCTGCAATCAACGTGCATGGCACTGAAAGGACGGAGTAGGTACAGTGTATTTCAGAAGATACCTAGGTATAGTTTCGATGAATGCCCCTGCTATAGAAAAAAAAGGAAGCAGCGAAACATTTCGGTAGGTCACTCGGTCAATCATGCAGGTTTACTGACATCGACTAGTCAGCTAGATATGGAGGTTCACAAGGTCTTCTTGATATCAAATAGTCGACAGCATGCGAGGACTCCGTGCCGCGGGCGACACCGACCGGTCAACCGGGTACGGAGGATTAAGAGCGGTTGACAACTTGAGAGTGTCTCAGACTCTGACGTTCATGATTCGGTAGCGCACAACGTAGGCAACTGTAGTCGATGTCTAGACATGACGCAGGCACCCTGAAAAGTAGCGTACCATAATACGTGTATTGAGGTATCATCAGGAGCTTTGAAGTTTTAACATGTGAAGATGAAATTGAATGGGGTATCAACTGGTACTAGACAAACTCCCACCGAATCATACAAAGACCACACTGCTAAGAGTTGCCGTAGCTATAGCTTATGCTACGCTAGTAGCCCTGTTCTCGTGAAATCATCATCAAAGCGAAACATCCCCAGTATCCCAACGCAAGGAAAACATGGTATCATCATCATCATCGAAAAGAAAGAACGAAGCAACCGTATATCCCTCGCTTCAGTCTCCTCGTTCTTCATCGGCCTTTCCATCGCGTCGCGAGCCGGGCTGTCGGGTTCCAAGAGCGCTCCGAACATGCATGCAGGCATGAGGAGAAGTGAATAAGTATGCGTAAATAAACGAAGAAAAGTACCTAGCATCTGTGTGCTCCCTGCCCGTGCAGGGCTCCGCTAAATGGGAAATGGGTTCGGCAAGTTTCCTATTTAGTCCAAGACGCCAAGGGCCATCCCAAATGTAAGCTTAGCTCTCCCGTTGGGCGGGAACTAGGACCTTGGCTTAATAATCCCTCGCCTCACTCTCTCTTTGTATTTTGCAAATGTTTCCATCTTTTTTTACGTAGTAAAGTGGTTTTTCTTCGAAAATTTTCGCTCCGGGAATCCACTTCTGGGAGGACTTCCTTCCCGTCCGTTAATTCACTTGCGACGTTGTCTGCTTTGGCAAGGACTTGGACAGATAGCTTTTTCCGAAAGATGAAAAACAATTTGCGAATACCGTCGAATGCACCTTGGATTGTTTCGTAGTACTGAGTAAAGACTGGTGCGCCTGATTTGGCATCAATGACGAGGTAGTCCTTATCTCGATGCCACTTTGGGTTGTACTCGCTTCCGCATGAGGTCTGGCGTCGCTGATTCTCCATCGGCACATGGCAGCTCTTCAACCAGTAGGAGCCGCAACCACGAATTTTAGGTACCGGTGCCTGGTGTGCGTTTTTTTTTTAATGTGACCCCCCATTTGTACACTACACTAATACCAGATATGTGTAATGCATCAAAACGCGACCTGCGAGTTCTTCGCTAAGCCGCTGACTAGCTCCACGGCCTCTTCGGTCGACACAGATGCTGTCAGCCCGGCTGCCGCGTGCTTTGCACTCAACACCCGCGACACCACGTTGCCGCTCAACAGGTGGCTGTTGACGAGGGTGTGCCAGCAGAACAAGAGGCTTCGATGAGTGTAGAGAAGGCCGATTGTCGAGATGGCGGAAAATAGGAGGCAAAATAGCGTCCAGAATACGACCTTTTCCACCGGCGTATAGACGTATACGCCATATGTGATTTCGATGCGATATATCTTGAGACGTAGCCACCGCACAAACTTGTCAAGCTGTGTCGACGTTGGAGTAGGTTTATAGGGAGACTGGTACTCGGTGAATGCAGAAGACATGGTGAGCTTGTTCATGAAGCGAAACCCAGTCTTAATACATTCAATAAGCGGAAGGGGGGCGTAATCCAATTCCTAGTCGACTCCTGACACGATTTTCTAGTTGTGAAGATAATATAGTTGTCTAAACGGACTAGAATAACAACACTGCTTGGGAGCAGGATGCTGATACACCTATATATATACACTCGTCTCCTAGAGACCAACAGCCTCGAGGCTGGTATCTCCAGCTTGTATTACTCATTGCCCGGCCATCTTTCTTCGGGTTTCGGTCGTTAGTTATCATGTTAGTGTTATGACGGCACTATCGGATGCAATGACCCTCAGCAGGACCCACCGAGGCATATCGCATCTGATCAATTCGACCTGATGAGGTGGGCGCCTGGATGCCGGAGTTCCGTTAGGCAACGGTCGGAAGCCTCGGAATGTGGGGTGTGATATTTTCAGCATAGTCTCACTAAAGATAGCCTCAGCTGTCCGTGAGCCCAACTTGATTGAATCGACCGAGACGCTTCTAGGTGGTGTTTACTCATGCTATTAACCTTTAACTCCGAGTCGGTAGATACATAGATTAGGCTCTTTCTGATAATATCTATCACGATTAACGTGAATACGCAGATAAGACTTTAGCCTACTCCGTAAACGATATAAGCTAGCATACCGCCGATGTGCCACCTGACCCAGATGCAACAAAAGGCTAGCGCTGTGTCGCAAGGATGGCTGGGTGGGATTGGGCAGCCTGAAGACTCTGATTGTCATTAGATCAGCCTCACATGTAGGAGCTAATCAACCGGCGATACCATGTATTGCCGACCGTCCGATTGCTCCGGGCAACATTAGTGGGCGAATTATTGCGCATGCCTTCTATCGAAAGTTGAAGGAGCTGAGTATTAGCTGATGCGATAGCTCTTAGACTTGGGCGCTTGAAAGGCTACATAAGAAAAAGAGTCCATGTTCAGCTGCTATCCTTCACTGGAAGCGAACATTCCTCCGGGGTTATCTTCATTGAAAGGGCATGATTAAGGACGCTAATAAAGGCGAGACGGAAAGACTAACCTCCAGAGTCGGCACGGCGTGCAGTCATTAAACGACGTTGGATCTTATCAGTATGAAGTGAATATTTTCATTTCAAGACTACCCACTTTTGCTTGGCGGGAAAGCTTGCATCTACTCTTAACCGTGTGCCCTTTCTTTCGACAAAGCGCCGATATATATACGTTCCACATTGCGTATTGATGCTTGGTTGAATGATGTCTTACGAGTCCTGTGACAGTACGCTGCCAGGTGCGCACTTTCCAATTTCCGTTGGCTTTGGTATACAATTCCAAGAACAGCCGCGCTTTAGAAAAGGTATCGCATTCTCGAATGCATTCATACTAAGGGGCTCCAGTGTTAATGTCTGCAGAGATTTCCTCTCTGCCTTCGAGATGTCCCACCATTCGATCCACTGAGCAGTTGGTGTCGTAATCTGTCGCCCGCATATAGAACATGGCAAGGTACCAGAGTCACCATTCAGGACGCTTTGCTTTTTAATCCGATCGATATTTCGCAGAACGCTTGACGGTGCATCTCGGGGAAAGTAGGATGCAAGATCCCACTGCGATATACAAGGTCAGCCGTTATAATTCTGAACGCGTGCAGGATCTCCAGACTGCGTAAAGTTCAAAAAATAGGATGTTGTGCTAGATAAAGCCCATCGGCTTTGGGGTGTACGAATCAAGGCGTCTCCGGGAGTGACTTACTATTTGTGCAGCGCGAGATGCGGACTTTGACGCCAATTCAAACAGGGATAAGACGTTGCTTGGCTTCGTATTTCCGCCAGATGCTCGATTTTGAAAGGGAGGTGTAGACAGCAGCGACACATCCTCAGTCTCGAGAGTAAGGGGCTGCGTTTCTTCAGATGCTTTTGACCGGAACTGGTTATCTAATTCTTCGTCCGGTAAGTGAAATTTAGAAAGCACCGAGCCGCGGCTATCACTATATTGTATGGCTGATCGTGTAAGAAGAACAAACCGCCATGCGGTCACGGGAGTTGTATTGGCCACCTCTCCTTGACAATTATCTAATGAGACAAGCGATGTCGAACCTTCGCTTCTCAGTATGGGTACATGCTTATTTGAAATGGCAGCGCTCCCGCGCTTGGGTTTGGGGCAAGACGGGAGAGTCTGTGGGCGATGAAACGGGTTTGGATGAATATGCAATGACGACAGTGCGGAGGGAAATTCGAGAAGATTAAGTAGCTCTCCGGGAAGATAGCGAAGACGATTGAGTGAAAGATTGAGTTCTCGCAAGTTTCGCAGCTTGCCAACGGAAGGTGGCAATTCAGAGATCTCATTATTTCGGAGACTCAGGTACGTCAGGTGCTCAAGATTGAATAAAGCGCCCGGCGCACGGGTAAGTATATTGTTTGATAGGTAAAGGCCCAATTCGGGGTTGGTTTGCTCAAACGGCACGTCCTTATCGACCGAAGGGATAAGAGTGAGCTCGGCGAGCCGCGAGATA
Organism: Xylaria sp. MSU_SB201401; assembly: GCA_002288965.1. Lineage (NCBI taxonomy): Eukaryota > Fungi > Ascomycota > Sordariomycetes > Xylariales > Xylariaceae > Xylaria > Xylaria sp. MSU_SB201401. The sequence continues at coordinate 155,317 of NPFG01000009.1, forward strand.
GGCCCATTGGGAATAGTCGTGGCACCAAGGGAACTACCACTTTGTTAGTTCACTTTCCCCGATCTTCTAGATAGGCTCTAGACTTCACTGGGTATCTTTGCTACATGAATGACGTACGATAGGTCAATTTCTGGATTACCCTCTTCGATAGCTGTGTCAATTAGGTTTTGGACGACTCGGTCCTCCCCAGGAGCTACGGATGGGACAGGGCGCGTGCCTTGTAACTGCGGAAGCTTCGATTTGGGTGGCTGTTCTATGTCCATATTGAAGTCTTCATCTGCGTCTATGGATCCGTCACTCCCCATCCACACGCCAGAATCCCATTGGCGCTCGAATGTCCTCTTTGGCTTCGGTTGCGGCTCTGCAGCCTCTCCGAATGTCGAGTCAGATGATGTTGGCATCTGCTGGAACCAGGAGCCGACATAACGCTTCTTACGATGACGCCCATTGGTATAGTTATCGACGTGCGGGTCATCGTCGCTTGAGAACACGGCAGGGTCGCTGGAATTGGAGAAGATAGGCTGCGCTGTGGCGCCATCACGGTAGCGCTTTCGGGTGTTGGTGAAGGTCTGGGTATGGGAGTCCCAAGACACTTTGGGCAGACTAGGGAGAGTTGGCTCTTCGGCCATGGCTCAAAGGAATGGTAATCGCTCGTGAACGAGCAACGCCAGCCAAAATCAGTGGAAGAGCAGAGGAGACACAAATGGGAGGGTAGAATGATCACGCGTGCCGCTTCCTCTCGAGGAAACCGACGCGTTCGCACTGGAAGCTAAGAAAACCCCACACTGACGTACGCGCTAGGGTCGGGCAATACCCGCCTCCCGCCCCCCTTATCCTATCGGGGGTCGAGCCCCACCTGTCGGATCCAACCGCCGGGGTGGAACATGGACAGGCCCTCTCTTGTCTTCTACTCGTAGACAGACTCAATAGTGGCCGAAGTTGAGATGGAAACATGCCTCTGAGCGATTGGTAATTGATGTGACCGATCGCCAACGCATCTTGTAGTTACATGGGTAGGAGGGTAGGTTTGTCAGTGTTTCACATGAGGCACGGGGAATTCGGCGCCGAAGAGGCAGGACTGGCGGCGGCCGAGCTTCGGCTTTGTCTGATATCGAATTTGTCTCAGCGCGGCCCGTCTCCGTCTGAGCCGCCCCTTAATCCCAGTCATCATCATCGTCCTCTACCGTCACATGTCTAATATTTCCACTCTTCAGTCCCTTGCTCGCCAATTTTTCCTCTTTGGCATCTTCTGCGTCTCTCCTTCTTTTGATCACCCTCATATCTTTCGCATCAACTGCGCCGACCTCAACTAGGAGGTCATCGATCTGCATCATGCTCGTCCGCACGCCGCCGATAGTGACGAGGGTGACAATCTGTTTGACAATGTCACCATTTTTGTAGACAAGGATAGTAGGGCAGTTCCGGTCCGGGTAGTTCTCAATCGCCTTGTCTGCCCGAATTTCACAAAATTTGATGTCGCCATACTCCTTCGCAGCTTGGCGCCAAAGTTCCGAGAGTACCCGTGACTCAATATTGGTTCCGAGTGAAGATGTGAGGTTGACGAACACAGGACCTTTGTTCGAAGCTTCTGTGACCTCTCGGGCGTAGTCGGGCTTTGATATTGGATACACAGAGCCGTGTATCGATTTCTTGGTGAGGTTGTTCAGCTCCTGCATACGCTTTTGTCTGTATTGTTCCAGAAACGCCTCATCCTCCTCATCTTCAAGTGCATCGAGCTCGTCAAGCTCTTTTCCTTCCAGCCTGTTCTCATGTGCTAGCCGGCGGCCTTCGAGAATCGCCTCTTCAATCATGGGAGTGGGTGAAGGTGGCTTCTCTGGTATGATGCCATGCTTACGGAGGATATCGTTCCTAGAAGTCGAATACAGGTTAACGATGAACACGTGTAATGAGGAGAGCTTAGTCGTCGCACCATTCCGTGTCAGCGTTCGGGTCGTCGATAGGAACAGCAATTCTTTGCTCTGTTGGGGCAGCCATATCGACTGAGACCGGTGGTGCCCAAGGTTGCGCCCAGGTATAAAGGGAGAAGTTGGAGAAGGGCTAAAGCGGGATCGCGACGATGGTCTTGTAAGAATCTCCAAATATTGCTGCCTTCAGTTACCATAGGCGCGCCACGATGCTTGCGTGTGTTGTTGAGCGGTAGTTAAGTTGGTACCTAGGGTAACTATCTCCAAGATTGGCTACCTATATGTAGGTACTACAGGATACCAGAGTAGCCTCACCTCGTTAGCTGGCGCAACAGCTACTTAGGCACCCCTCATTTGGTACGAGGGGCCAGCTCTGAACTCGTACGGGTTGCCCCTCTATCTCAGCTGGCGCTGCAGCTGGCAGCTGATGGCACAAGCCTCCGCAGCTCCGGTCAAGCCACCTAAGAAAAGTGGGGGAAAGTCGAAAAGCCCTAGCCCTCCCATCGCTAAGCCTATTTGGATCACACCAGAAAGGCCTGTAGTGTTCTTTCGCCTCTGTGGAGCACCTAGGCAGAGCCCGCCAACCAAAATCCTCGCTCGCCAGTTCTTCGCAAAAGGAACTTTCTTCGCACACAGACCTGCTCCCCCCCTCACTGTCAACCATCCATTGCAAGCCCAAAATCTGCCTTCAATCCCCATCAGATTTTTGTCCGCCAATATTTCGCTTGCATCGATCGATCAAGATATCCTTTTTGACAATCAGAAAAGATGGTAAGTCAAAAGCGATTCTTTCATTGTTGGACCGCCGGCTCTCCAGTGATATGCACTGCATCAATTACGACCATTTTTCAATACATCGCGATCGAACCTCCATCAGCATCCGACGGCATCAGAGAATCCTCTATCAAGCTTCAATATGGCAATGACCTGCCCACCGATTCTACTTTCGATATTGCTTCGATCTTTTGGATAGAAATCTCGGATGGTTGATGGATTAGATGCGATTGCTGTTGTTGAACACCCGAATACCCAGGTGCTGACCAATTTTTTCTTTCCTTAGGTTCTCGCCGTTGACCTTCTCAACCCTACCCCGGCCGCTGAGGCCAAGAAGCACAAGCTGAAGGTATACCCTACAAATTCTTCTCGCTGGTTTTCAATGGGGCAAAACATCTAATAATGTTGTCAGACTCTGGTCCCTGCTCCTCGGTCTTTCTTCATGGACGTCAAGTGCCCCGGCTGCTTCACCATCACCACCGTCTTCTCGCACGCCCAGACCGTCGTCATCTGCCAGGGCTGCACCACCGTCCTGTGCCAGCCTACCGGTGGTAAAGCCAGATTAACCGAGGGCTGCTCTTTCCGCAGAAAGTAGAGGCGTCATGTTGTTCTATTTTCTTTCTTAGGGCATTGGTCGCCACTTGATGGTACGGTTCGGATATCTGCAAGGCTTCTTCTCGGTGGTATGGGGCGCATAGAACATTGGGCATCAACCTTCCGAATACACGCACTTCTCGACATCTGACGATCCACATCTACGTCATTGCAGATAGACGACGGATACCAAAAAGTACTCCAATACAAAAGGGGCGTTTGGGGTCCTGATATCTTGCATCGTCTTTTCCTGCAATTGGTTTCTTCTCTTGTTGTGTATCATGAGACCATCATCTACATGGAGCTGGTGGCAGCTCTGCATGGGTGGATAGCTGGAAACGGCTTTCCATATGAGCATTCTGAGGATCTGCCAGATCTCGGGCAGGTATCCTCCGGGAATGTGAGGACGTGGAACGCCGATTGAGGATTGCTATACCCAAGTGCAGTGGTCCTTTTGTTAATTTCACTGCTCTAAGCAAATTCAAGGAGTTCCACGGATATCTTTTTTGCTTGCTTCTCGTGCTATGGTTCCTTGTGAGTCTTGTGATGATGGTGTCTACTACTTGAATGTGACGCGGTGAATCTCTTGTCTTCACTGTGATGCTTTAATATAGTTCGTAGGCGGCGACACCGAGCTTACTCGATTACTACCGGCCGCAATTATGCCCCCAGTTATCCAACTATTAGAACCTAGGAATATGCATAAATGTTGATATAACCAAAGATAGATATTGGTATTTTTAGATTAATAACCTTGAGTGCATAGTGCCTTAGAAATCGTAGCTCGTTTTGTCGAGACCTGGACAACATAGTCAGTATGACAGTCTCACCACACAGCTCGGTATTTTGTTATTTGATGAGCTGAGGCTTCACAACCAAGGCAAGTTGCCATTGGTCCCCCGACTACGGTAGTGCAGCTCCCAATGGATCCCGATGATGAGTTCTCCTCCGTACCCGCATTATAGCTGGTGACTACATCGTAATACTACCTAGCATCTTGCAACCCCCCAGCACGAGCCAACAACTGTCTACTTCGGTTGTACGCAATAGGAATAGCCCCGGTTTAAATAGCCGCCTCGCGAAAAGGACGCGTTAAGCAGACTTCCAACGCGTTTGTGTACTACCTAAGGTAGTATTACGTGCTAGCTGCATGAAATCTATTTAGCCATTCACTGTGCTGGTCGTCTCCCCACATGATTACTTGCTGCATTCCGGGCGCATCAGCAGGACATACTGTACCTATGACATTTCCACAACCAACCCCAGCCTCCTCCCTGCTTGAACCTCATTTCGTCGCTTTTGCTTTCCATTGCATTGCATTGGCTTGGCTTTATTGAAGGCTAGGTGGGAACTTGTGGCTCCCTGCCTGATATACATAGCATCCAACCCTGGACGGGAGATTAAAGTGGCAGTGCTCCCGTCAACTCGGAAACGACCCAAGTCCCGAACACCAAGGGTTCTCTCCGCCAAGAACCCCGTCTCAGCAGCGCCATCTGCGTCACTCCCTGCGGAGGACAAACACAGCCCTGTTACAGCTTGGGGGCTCTTCCATCAATTGCTTGAATCTATTCGCACACGATCAATAAGTCCCGAAACGTATCCTCGTGTCTCTGCCCTGCCTCTCCCTGTAGTACTATAATCAATGTCGGCCCCCCGAACCAAGCGACAGTTTGCGGGCGCAGCCAGCGACCCCGCGCAACGCCAGATCACCTCCTTCTTTTCTTCCGCCTCTCCCAACACCAACTCCATCAATCAATTGCCATCATCAGCAGCAGCACCACGGGTTGACAACGTATCAAATCTCCCCGCATCCGTGCAATCGAATCTGCTCTCGGTGGGCATGCGCATCCGCAAATCCGTGCCAGAGGGATACAAGACGGGAAGCAACTACAACGCCTTCGCCCTGTGGGACGAGAACGACGCAGACCCCGTCACCACGGCAATCAACATGGGCGAGGGCCAGCGATCGCGCGCTAATGCCTTCTCATCACCGCGGGAGCTGCTCCCCTTCTGCGGCATCCACAAGGTCGGGGGCTTAGACACACAATCAGAAGCCCACCACCGTCCAATAACGAGCATACGCACAGACGTCCCCACGACACTGGCTTATCAACCCAGCTTCGGCACAGAAATGAGCGAAGACGAAATGCCAGGACTGACGAGTAGTCAAGAGTCTGTGGAGTCAAGCGCCTCTTCGGATATGGGATCCTCACGGGCGCGGAAGCGTTACTTCGTGGAAGACGAGGAGGAAATGCCCGGACAGCTGAATCTATGGCGATACAACAACACCAACGACATACATAGCCTGACGCCCGTGGGCTGCAACAACGGCCGGGCCATGGCGGTGCCTCGCAAGGGGCGGCTACGCGCCAAGTTTTCAGGCACGGCGACGGCAATGCCCGGCGGTGCGGGACAGGAAAACCTGATGGTCATCGATAGCGATTTCGAAGAGGCCGAGTTTTTGGAGGACCGAGGAACGTGGGAAGTGATGATGAATGACGCCTAGTTCGCCCCCCCGTCTTGGCGGCATTCACGACGGGAGAGCTGCAAGGGTTAATTGCTTTGTATAAAACGAGTGTGGGTTTGGATGGTGGAACAAGGAAGGCCCGGAATACCCAGCAGGTTGAATGTACGAATGGAAGAGGGGAGTTTGCATAGCCTGGAATTTTCAACGCATGGTCGGATGGGTCTTCTACGAGCAGTATTATAGTTTCAAGAACATTGTATGTATGTAGTATAAGCGGCGTTCTAGGTGTTAGAAACACCACGGTGGGTAGGAATCCCGGTCAGAATGCTTTTGCTCCTATTGACGCCCCAGGCAGGGTCGTATCTAGAGGGCGGAAACCTCACAACAACAGTTGCGCTTGTTCAAGCTTTGCGGACGATTATATCGCATAAGGAATAGATACAGGCCAATGCACAAATATAGTAAGGAAATGTGGATATTTCAGTTCATTCTGTGAGCCAACGAACGATGTCAAGACTCGGTCTAAGTATTATCTGCTATGTATACCGATCCTACCTGAGTCTCCCGTGCGCCATGCGAATGGCGATGCAATGAGCATGATGCATGCAGGTGTATCACAAGCTGTTATCAGAAATTATATGCATGATACTCAGCCAGACATATCCAGGCTAGTAGAATTGTAATCAAACCGGGAAGAAAGGTGGTAAAACAGCAGCGGCGCACCTACTCGCTTACTCAAAATGAAGACCGCCAAAAGGGTCCCGGAATTCGAGGAGATCACGCTGTCCGTAAAATTCGCCAGCCACGGTTAAGATCATGTTGAGCGTGGCGCGTTCGTTGACCTTGTCACGATCCAGCGCTTGATAGCGTTCATAGTCCGCGTCCTCCTCGCCTTCATCCATCCCAGAGTCCGGTGTAGTTCCCACCGCCTCGGTACCAACCGGATTCGGCTTGGCGAGGGCTGGTATAGGGGATGAGAGGTCGGGATCTCTGACTCTGCTGTCCTCGGCGGTTTCGTTGAGGTTTGCCAGAAGTCGGGCCCTTGCCGCCTCGATGTCAGCTACAGAATCTGAACATGGTGGAGGGGGTTCGTCTGCTACTTCTCCATCCTCCGTATCGGAATCTAGCTGCATCTCCACGTCTGAAGCATCGTCAGGACTTGGTTCCTGCAAATGTGCATTATCGGTTTCCGTCACTATATCTGTAGACACATCGGCTGTCGGATTTGTGCCCTTGATTGGGCTTGATGCGCTAGGGCTCAGGATATGCTCAGCGTGCATCTTCGTGTGGTCCGGAGTAGGTGCATCGGCAACATTAATGGGGCTGTCTTGGCTGAGCGCATCGTCGTAGCACTCATCGACGTCCGCATCGATCTCATATTCCTCTTGGTCCCCTGGACTACTGTTCGCAACGTCGTAGTGCTCCCGGAGCACCTCGAGCTCGGCCAAGGACACCATCATCAGCACAGCTCTTTTCCCAAGCTCACGAACATAGCCGATCTCCATATAATCGAGTTCACCTGCGTCCGGTAGCCGTGCAAGCAGCGCCCAAATCCAGCGACTAGTGCGTTCGCGCAACTGTGTTCTCTTACGAAGAAATTTGCAGGTAAGAATTACGCGTATTAAGCGGAAAATGCTGTTTTTGTGCATGGCGGCGATCTGCGCAGGAAGGGGATCCGTCGTCCTTAGACGCCCCTCCCACTTCTGGAAGGTATCGGCCCCGCGCTTCCATACGCCGACCTCAGTTGGGTTTGTTGCTGGCAGAGCACGGAGGGCGCTGTCGGGGGGTTTAGTCTGGAGGAGTTGGCGTAGTGCCATGTACCGAGTTGTGATCGAGGCAAAGTAAGCCTCTCGAATCTCGTCAGCGCTGCTATTACGTGGGCGGTCATCGCTCGATTCTGAATCGTCCCGGCCATTGTCACTGTCTGATCTGTCATGGTCATGATCGTCCTCGTCATAGTCCTCGTCGTACAGCTCTTCGTCTCCGTCACTGTTGCCCCAGTGGCCTTCTGGGTACGCTACGTATGCACCATCCTGGTAATATCCTCGGAAGTCGCCGACACCGTTCTCGTATATAGTTCGATCGGCCGGTTGCTCTTCGTCATCTTCGCCAGCACTTCCCAGAGCTTGCGGTGGTGGAGGGGGGCCAGCCTTTTTGGCGACGAGCACATGAGGTATCGCGGACGCTTGGGTTCTGCACTCACCATATCAGCGAAATGAACGTCTCCCTCCACTTGCCGCAACTGAGGAAATGCATTTAGCCTCGGAATTGGAAATGCAGACAGGACGCAGTGTGAATCTTACCTCACAGATCTCAGATATGCCAAAGCTTCAGAGTCATCTTCGCAATCTAAGTCACTATCGCTGGTCGGCGCAGTTGTCGAACCACCCAAGTCTCCAAACGCGCCGCGTTGGCCTGAAGTTGGGTCTGTTCGAGCGGCTTTGTGGCGCTTGTTCTTCGGGGCTTTCAACTCAGTCTCGTGCCCGGCAGTTCGTTTTGAGACCATCTTTGAGCTCGGCGAGATGTAAGACTTTTTGCATTGATGCCAAAATGAGGTAAAAGGCAAGGCCAAAAACGATATGTAGAATTAATTGCTTGGTTGAAACTGAACAGGCTGCAGTCCAGGACCTAGGTAGGTATCCGTCTGCGCTCCCAGATGTCTATGATGTATCGCTTATCTGCATAATACGGATATTCACCTAACAGAATAGGCCTAGAACACCCTGGGCACCTGTAGTGTACGATCCCAAGGACCAACACCAAGATCCTCGAGACTGCATGGTGCGAATTATGTACGAATAGTGATTTACAAGGATGATGCTGGGCAATTTCCCGGTTGTTTGGTCACGAGCTAAGTTTAACTGCCTCCTTGAGAATCCACTACGTTATCTTGACATGTTGCAATATCAAGGTATTATATGCGTGGTACGACCGCGAGCCTATTGGGCCGTCTGTCCTATCTACAAATGAATAGTTCGTGATCAACCAGGTTTGCAAAGACGCGTCTTTGTATAACAATGCTTTATTGGCAAGGGTATCAGCATGACGAACTTCGCATTAAATGCATCTCTCTACCTCCTTCGCAGGATTCACATCAGCCATGGTTACAACGAATAGGCAAGCGCGGTTTTGACACAATATATACTTGGTGTCTCGGTTTGTCCGTATTATCTAAATAATACCTTCGTCGTCATGAGTGTCGTATACACATGGAGGCTGAGCCGGGCGAGCGGACTGGTCTTCCCAGCTAATTGGAGCTCACGGATACGGATATGTATGTCTCAAACCTCTAGCTTATCGCACGTTCAGATGAACTGTGGCTGTGGAAATTTATCGCGTATAAGGGTTGCATTAAGCCACCGCCTATTTTACCGCCACTCGATACAGTTCCAATCGATTATTAATTGCTGGTCGTAAGATTTCCCCAGAAAACCTCACGATAAAGTTAAAAATAGGAACGTGATGGATTCTTTTTGGGAAATCATTGGCTAAGAGGTGACTTCTGCCTTGGCACTGCTAGTAACATGATCTTGCGAAACCCGGAATAACACGTACTGGGGGTCTTCCAAGGAGTTGCCGCCAAACATCCAGGGGCTGCCCGTGGACGTGGGAGACATAGACAGGGCTATACCATACCTCGTAGTGAAACATATTATATCTTTAGGATGTAGTTGGTTAAATTTCCTAGAGGCAGCCAACTGGCCTACGAAACACGGATATGATATGCCGTGTCGGCCGCCACCGCCACGAATGATGACGAATTATAATATAGTACACTCTCCCACTGTACCGCGTGTAGTTTTGAGGAATTGTTATATATGGTATCAAGGACTAAAAGCCGCAACAGTATGTCCCGATTTCCCTCCTCGTTCCTACATCGACATCTATCCTTGCAAATATAAAGAGATCCCAAGAGAAAACACCTAATGAATCGGACTGAAAAATATAATGGACGACTAGAACTCTGTTCACGCTCCAGAATGAACAAGCGCCCAACCCGAATAGGCAACCATATCTTGTTCTTCCTCTTCTTCTTCACCATGTTCCCGCTCCAGCTATTGGCTGTGGGCGGCACATGGATATCAATAGCCCGGAGCGTGGCGAGGGCACATAGGTGACCAGGGATCACCTTCATAACTAGTGAAGTATTGACTCTGATCTACGGGGCTGGTCTCGCCACTGGACTCGTTGCTGTCGTTCTCTTCGATGTCCCCGTCCTGGTTTGTCGAATTACGCAGGGCTATGCTTCCATGAGGGCCAGAGTCTGAAAGCTGCCTACAGTACGCAAACGTCAGTTCAGCCATAGACATGCCTTCAAGAGGAAACGTACACGCGGGAGCCCTGACGAGCTCTTGTAGACAGGCGTCGATGTGTTCTCATGGGGATGTCTGCCCCAGAAGGCCAATTTGAATGAGTCTGAGGAATTTGCACCTGGCCAGGCTGGAACTCAGATAACGAAGGAGTCGCAGACTGGCCTTGGGCAAGGTTCACCGAGGTCCCAGTTGCTGGGTATTGATAGCCATCATGTGGGTCGTCTTGGTACGCAACCGTCTGGTTGTTCCAAGCTGGATCATTAGAGTTGCTATCAAGGCTTTGTTAGTATCGAAGGCGCCCCATGCATGAAGCACATACACTGAAGAGTAGTAGTAGTTGCTACCAAGGGTTCCATCGTGGTCGCCTATGCTCGAAGTCGGCCACTCTGGGTTGGGCACAGGGTCATGGTAGTTACCGTTACCAAGGACCGAATCATCGGAGCGCGTGGGAACCGTGTCATGGTTAACCGAGTATGGGCTGTGCCATCCCGAAGTTTGGTAGCCGAAGTTGCCTGGTGTATAGCGAGTTTCATCTTCGGCACTCGAAACGTGATCCTCATATCTATCTATGCGACTGCGGGAGCGGTGTAGTGCCTGGGCATTGCCACGAGGCGATCGAGAACGATGGGAGCGACGACGATGCATCTTCAGTATTAACCACGAGTTTACAAAAGCGGTGATCGACCGATTATTTGCTACTGTTGCTGTTGCTCGTTTGCTGCTTATGTTTTCGTCGGGGATACTGTTATACAGCTGGTGTATAAGAAGACGTGTGGAGGGGTCGGATAAAAGGGGGCATCCTCATTTTATTTTTGGAACAGGGTAACAGTTCAGCAGTTGTTATGTTTAAACACCTGGTGCATTTTCGATAGACGCCCGGGGTCGTTTCGTTACGGTACTGGACCACCCACGCCTAACCCGCCAGCAACCTTGGATCTCTCATCCTTCTATCGATACAATCGAAGTCCTACAGGTGGGGACGGCACGTTCGGGGTCTAAGGAGATACATTTCGGTGCTCAGTCGATGCTAATCCGGCTTCGCCTCTTAAGCTACCGTATACAGGTAGCAGTATCCTATTTTATTGTGTGTTTGGGTACATTCAGCATGAGGAGGCCGAACCACCCGCTGGGGGCCCACTAGGATTCCGCGAACCACGCTTTCTAGAGAGAGAAGGTCAGTCAGGCTACCAAAAATGCGAGTGTGTCTGAAAGAGCCCTTGCTTATGGGCGCATGAGGGGGCGGCCATGGCCCAAAATTGGGCCTCTTCTTAGGGGAGGCCTCTAAGAGTTGCCGTAAGTAGGCGATGGGTATGAGAAACCGAGCACCATACTATGTTCGTCGATGTCTTGGTTTAAGAATCACGTGGAGCAACCCAGTGTAATGCGAGCGAGGTATAATACATAGCATGAATTGCCTTGGTTTGGGAGTAGAAGGGAGCACAGCAGGCCAGTATAGGTAGGTGAGCGGTAGGTGAGCGGTAGGTGAAGAGCATCAGGTAACGGCGGATAAGGAATAAATTAGAGAATCCGTGAAAGAGAACGTAGATATCATTTTAAATAACAGTATCCTGCTGTTCTGAGCGAGTTGAATAACCCAGAAAACAACAGCAGATTTACAGGCAAAAAGAATTTCTGAACAGAAAAGCCAAAGAGCTCAAGCAATGGAATAACTATCTGTTAAAAGTAGGTCTCGAGATTGGGTGGGGGATAGCCCTGGCTCTCGGGTCAGATTCTTCTGTGCAGCATTTCTGCAATGCAACATCTACATCACGATAGCCAGATCTACAGTAGCTCGGCATGGTCTAGTTCACGCAGATTCGATCTTGCGATCACGGGTAGTCCCATAGTGGTCCGCGAGCGACATAAGGGCTGTCGAATCATGAAGCCGACACAGGAAGAGCATCGAATAAGAATGAGGGAGGAATTACTATCACCATTGCGGTGTTGCATTTCTGCAGCTAGGGGTATTTTTGTGGAAGTTTTGGAGACGTGGGCTATCTTGAATGGCCAGGCTGTTTAAGCAGACAAGCGAGCAAGCATCTTTGCTGGTGTCATATTGCGACGGATCTATTGACCTTGCATTTAACTTTTCGACTTTTTCCCTCGATCTGTCGATAACTGGGAAGAAAGTGGGAGTATACGTCTTATGTTGCGTACACTATATATCTAATGCACAGGGGCCTTCCACATGACCAGATAACCCGCATCGTTCGGTAAGTGTTGAGCTACTGGGCGGTCAGAATACCAACACCTTGGCATTTTGACTGGCGCACAATGAATTGGAAGTCAACAATACCCAAGCGTAAAATCCCGATATAGAAGACCTTCCACACCTGTATGTGGGTTATGGGTAGCTAGCCGTCGTTCGTTTCATTGTGAGCCACCAAAGACTACCAGTAGAGTAATCGCCAACAATCCTGCCGCGCCTGATCCGATCCCGACCTGGCCCACCACTAGTGATACTGTACTGTAACTGGAATCAGCGTCTCACCAGCACTCGACCACTCTATGAATGGGTGGGCATCTCGCAAGGCTACCTTGGCGCCACTACACTACGGTACGTGCGTCGGCTGGGGAAATCTCCCGGCTCTGCCGATTTTCGAGGTTTCTGATGCGCATGTTTATTATTATGCGATTCCTCACGGGTACTCCGTTTAAGGAACGCCACCATGCATGTTACTACATACAGTCAAGCGGGGACGGGAGAAAGAGGGATGAGGGGCGTCATGACACTATAATTGATAGCTACGCATATTGCGGTTCATGCCAGTTATAATATGTGCTGTTCATGTCAAGGTCACGTCGCGGAGCCCTCCGCTGTGCTATCATACTATCACCTTGCATGCCTACTATGTGGCTTACAGAAAAATGATGTTTCATACAGGCAGGCTCTTAGAATGCATCCCGCAAAAGCCTACATAGAAAGTCTCTGGGCGAAGTATCCTGTTCTGACTAGTTCAATGTTCTGACCATAGCGAGAGCCGATATCTTGCAACACGGCATGACTTACTATGCAAGAAATAGTTATTCATCTGCTCGACCTACCAAACTCGCAGATCACTTGAGTGATCCCTTTCAAAGATTTTCGATTCTTCCACCATGGTAACCCTGGAAATTTACGAGATCACGGTACAGAGAAAGGGACTTTAATACAGTTGGCATTAAGGATTATCAGCCGTTGTCTCCCACTACTAACCACCTTTGAATTTTACTCTTATGTGCTGACCATAAGTGAGAATCGTCTATTAGAACTATATGCTGCTTAACTTACTACGGCTGAGAATACAAGGTTCAGGTATGGTAACCACTTTGAACTACTCTTATATGAATACCGTCATATCGTGTATGGCTTTTAAACTATGCCGTTCCGTTATCACATGGCGAATCAGTTGAATGTGAGGCAAGAGTGTCGGGTGGGTGTTCGTTATAAGGATTGATGTGTTCTAAACACCAGGTACCGTCTGAAACTCACCTCTGCCGTGTAACCCTAGCGGCTTACCTTGCATTCGGCGTGAGATGCCATAAGCACGATTGCAGTCCTTGCCAAGGATAATTACCCATTCAGGTTGCTACAGTAGTAATCGCTAATACACTAGGTTACACCCAGTGCGAAATTAACTGCCTCCTAGTTGTAGTCGCGTTGTATAACACCTATTCAAGAATCCTACACTTTAGCTCATACACTAGTAACCATAAAGCGATCACGTAGACGCGGCTGATGACAACAAGTAAGAAAATGCGTAGAGGCTAGCAATATTGGCTCATGCTATCTCTTCCACCTTACTTTCTCGTATATCCCTATCTCGCGAACGGGCTTCGCCTTATATGACTCTTTAGTTTACTGTCACATCATAGAATAAATGTTGTAGGCCACGGTCATAAATTCTAGCAGATACTTAGCTTATTCACGGTTGGTCCTCTCAGTTCTGCACTGTATTGTATCATATGGGAACAATCGCCGGGTATCAGGTCATGGCACGATGCTCGAGGTAAGTATAGTATTTGCCTAATCGTTTCTCAGCTGATTATGCTATTGTGATCTCTCTGCTTCTATATCTGGAAAGGAGGATGCTACTCCTTAATCGCTCGCTGGGCGAAAGGGTCAGTGGCAACGGACGTAATGTAGGCTCTTAAATGGCGTTACCTTGGCCTGACTCCCACACGACGTCTTGAAATCGAGGCTTTGAGTATTAGAGGGATCTAATTTGGATCATAAGTGCGGCTGCATCTATACGACACGATTATAAATAGCCCCAGAAGCAGGAGGGAATGGTCGTACTGCCGCTGAGCTTGATTTCTGGCTATGCAGGTCAGCACATAGTATTTTGAAAGATCAGAAGACATCCAGGGGCGTCTTTTTATAGCTGCTGCCCAGTGGAGTAAATGTATATCACATCAGCCGCCTAGTAGAGCTCTCTGTGCATTGTGGGTCAGAGTCTATACATGATATACCTATCTCAATGTTCTGTTTGATCTAAAGGGTAGGGATAAAACCTTTTACTAGGTGTATAGATAGTGTCGTAACGCCTCCTAGTACCCAACTACGGAAGAACTGGGGCATTTGATATGGTCATTCATGGATTCCGCTGACTCTGTCCACTCTTTCGAATATACACTTCTCCTATCTAATTATACCTCAGGCTGCTATACAGTACTAAGGCGGCTTTTTGACATCATGAGTCGAATGGATATGGCTAGAGCCCTATTAAGATTCATTTACTTACAGAGCCTTATCAAGAGGCATAGAACAAATCTACATTGGTTGTCAGGCTCCTCAACATTGATGACTCCCAACCTTGGCACCTTACAATCTGACAAAGATTACCCACATGGAATGCTGCTTGTTATAAGCCGTGAGAGTTGGCGACATTCATGTCCTATGAGACTCAAATCTCTCGCGTTAACTTTTGTCTCTCAAATAGTCAATTAAACAGAGAAAACATTGTCGTTTTATATACTCACTCCTTTCAAGTATCCTCAATCGCATTCGTCAAGTTACTAAAACCGTAATATTACCAAGCAGCCGACCCACCGTGACTCGGCCGCCAAATCTCATTAACCGACCTTGTGGTTCTGAAGCTACGATGTCATCGACCAGTAAGGAGCCCTGCTCCTGGAGGCAACATTATCTTATGCTATACCCAAAAGCTATAGAAAATTCGCCAGGGACCTTTACGTAGGTGGTCACCCACTCTATCCCAATCGATTTGCTTTCAGTCGATAGGAAAGATGACCGAAAAATCTCGTAATACCGCCCTATCACATGTGCTTACTTCACAACTAATGATTCCTGCTAGCCAGTCGAGACGTTGTATTTACCTAACGAGCTAAGTGCGCGGTTATAGAAGATACACAAGAACCGAAGTCGAGAGCTGAAACCTACCTATTGGTATTCCATATCGATGGTACGAGGGAAACGGTTACTTGTCTAATTCACCTGTTTTGAATTGACGCACACTATTACTTTGTTCAACTACTGACTGAGGTGGGCCTATATATACCGTTAGACTATATTCACGTTAAACAGTGTCGTTTGAGTGTAACAAAAGGCGTGAATCTCCATTAACGAAATCGAAATCACCACGATCCTGAAATCTGAACAGGGGGGTTTTCACGCGTAAAGAGGACCGAAAACATGACAAGTGGAGAATCACGAGGAAGAATTTTTACGTCAGCTTCGCCGAGGCACACCTTGCCTGGTTATGTCCCTACTTGGTGTGTCGCTGCGCGCCATCAACAATTTCTATGCCTAGAAGACTACTCTGCTCAATAACAATGTAAGAAGAACAAGCTCGTCTATCTGGTACTAAAAATAGGTAAGTGAGCAAACAACTGCCGGCTTTTTGACGAAGTTAGCTGTGCCAGCAATGTTGTCATCAGCTTTTGAGATCCCGGTCAGCAGTTCTGTCAGCATCCTACTCGGCTCGGAGATTATAGGTAAGCCAAGCCTACCACAAGTCTGGGGCCTGTGAACGTTTTAGATTTAAATGCGGGCTGCATTAATTTTAAGATGATAATATGTTCCTCACTTCGACAGCAGCTAGGCGCATTTAAAATTTCTATTGGACAGTCATGATTCTGTGGATGTGAAATGAAAGGCATCATGAGTACGCGAACGTGACGCAATGGTAGAGAGCCAATCCTGATCGTCGTCAGCTCGGCGCTAAGGGTAGCATCACGGTCAAAGCTTCTGTATTATTCACCTATCGTTCGGTAAGGGAGAGTTAAACCGCCATATCCTATTATGCGTTGATTCAGTTTGATCATGCGAGAGGTCTCTCATCAACAATGATGAATGGGAGAATGGAGCTTCTCCCTAAGCGACAGGTAAAGCATGCAGTATCATCTCGTGCCAATACAGCTCTAGAGCGCTACTGCGCTTTGGATAGTAGCAGACCGAGAATGATGCTTTTGCCTTAAGGGTCCCAGGGTGACACTGCTCGTCGTCCCGTCAAGGGTACGCCGCCATCCTCGGTCACAAGAATAGGATCCTCTAGCCTGACACCGAAGCCTTCACTCTTACCAAGCTCTCTAGCCTGCTCGCTGGTCACGTAGATGCCCTAAAGCCCATCGCGAATGTCAGCAATTCACATCCCCTCTCGGACACCCTGATCAATAACCTACCGGCTCGTTCGTAACCACCACGCCAGCGGTTAGCTTTTCATGGTTAGCGCCATTCAGATAGGGGTGCTCGTGGACTTCCAGCCCCAACCCATGCCCTAGCCGATGGGTGTAAAACGGGCCGTATCCGTGCTCCTTAACCGGTATTCTTGACGCCGCGTCCGCACTGCTACATGTCTCATTCGGGCGCATCTTTTCAAACCCCGCCGTCTGGGCTTTGCGAACGGTTTGCCAAATGTCCATCAACTCATTGCTCACGACGCCGCTAGGCGGGAGAATGGTCCTCGTAACATCACTGCCGTACCCATGCAGTTGGCTGCCAATATCAATCAGGACAAATTCGTTCTCGCGCAAGACTACGCCGGTCTTGCCCCCGTGGGGATACGCCGCCGTAGGGCCAAACAACGCAATCGCCCAATATCCCTCAGCCACGCCCGCACGCGCGAACAGGGCTCGCCCTGTGTTCACAATATCCTCCTGTGTGAGTCCTACACGTAAGCATCCTTGCACGGCACGTACAAGCTGTCGTGTAAAGCTATTGATTCCTTTCAAAATGGCAATCTCCGACTCAGTCTTCACGCTGCGGAGTTGTCGAGCCTCGTCACTCATTGGCGCAACCTTGATCCCAACTGCTTCCAGCCCTGCCGCAATCATGTGGCGTAGATGTTCGTCGACCATGACCTTTTTGCGGGACCCTAGACGACGAGCAAGTACAGAATAAGGATTCTCTTCCTCACCCCATGGAACAACAGCTGCGTCTGCATCACCATCGAAAACCATATGCTGTGACTCGACATTGATACGACCGGTCTCGAATTGGGGTACCAGATAGGAGAAAGAGGCATCGCTGTCAAGGATCATGAGGAACGGACGTTCCGAAAGGTGGAATGCCGCCGAGATGTTGGCGTAGTAGGTGGTAGAGGCGGATGGTTCGGCTACGAAGGCGTCGACGCGCGCAGCACGCAGTGCCGTTGCGAGAACACGCTGTCGGGCGAGGAAATCAGATCGCGCTATGGGAGGGACATCGAGAAGAGATGTGTGCGACTGCAGCGCTTCCCATGCACAGGTTTCAAGGGCGGCGGCATTGCCAATGGGGGCCGCCGGCGAGGAGACGGAACGGAAGAGGAAGATGGGTATGTCAACGGCACTCAATCGGACAAAGATCAGGAGGAGCACGGCAGCGACAGAGCTTAGGGGCCACACTATTCGCCGCCGCGATCGGTCAGGGACTACGGTTCCTTTCATCGTGGACGTGGGCGTGCTGTCAGTTATTAATTAGTCCTGCCTGGACGGACAGCCGTCATGCGTGGGAATAGAGGGGAACAGCCTCGGCCGCCCGCGGTAGGTAACTACCAAATTAGGTCAATCTCTTACTAAGCATCCGCTTTTCCAGATATTACCGGGGCCAAGCTCGAAATGTAAACTCTATAACTTTTCATGGTATTTTTCGGCCTATTCGCAAGTGTATCGTTGGTAATTAGACGTTATTTCTGAATTTATGTATCAAAGTTCATCCCGTTTTGAAGGGGGTTATGGACGGGTCGTAATACTCATCATCACTAATAGACACTCTATTCATAAGGTGATAAACAGTTAAGTATTTCTGAATTAGTTTATCACTCACATAAAGCTTGAAAACGTCGCTTAGAGGGTCATGTTATATCTCCTTTGCTTGTTAATGCAAATAAAATAGCGCTCACAGTTTTCCCGGACTTAACAAAGTTACCGACATTCGGAGGCTTGTAAAGTTAATAGTACATGATTTGTACGAACAAAGTATATTGTAGAGTAATTTGACAATATCATGTTGAGAGCCAAGCACTACAACCTCGACCATTATTATGATCATTATAGTCTTATGAGGTATTTTGGCCAGCAAAGGGAAGATAGGTAAGTCCTACAAAAGGGCATGTTACGATCATTGGGTGGTTTCTGATTGGGTTTGCTTTCGTATCAGCTAAACCAAGCGCGCTGAACGCTTTGTACGCCGTTATTTGGACTCGAATTGGTGTACTACACAACTTCTTCCACTCCTCTTGTGTCAGGGCCGCAACTCTAGGGGTGCCATAATTGTGTCAATTATTATTGCATGGCAACTTCTTATGCTACAGCTGCAGATAGGAATTCTCTTTATTCGACTATGTGACTTCATGGAATATTGGGACTGAAACTATTTAGTCTCGACTTTGGCAATTCCAAGATTGTGAGGGCAATAAGCCCAAGCTGGACCAGACTACTCGAGAATTTCCGGACCAATAAAAAGGCCACTTGAAGAAACCAAACCCTTGTCATATGATCAGCCTGAAATTCCAATACTTTCAGTAACTTTACATCTCAGCCATAGCAATGCCAATTCAATGCAGAGCCATCTTTGAAGAGCGACTACCAGTAGGGCGAATCTGGGCTCTTTCCCCAATAACAACAGTCTTCCGTATTCCTCAGCCGGGCAGACCGAAGTTCTGAGAAGTATTCCCATACGTAACTGTAAGCATATGGCCGCAGATGTCTAAAAGCTCGGCGGCCATTGTTCTCCTCTTTATTTACTAGCGTAGTAGCAAAATACATTCTTTCTATCAGTAACACTCATTGTGAGGACTGCGATTAATTCGTTTGCAAATCCTCGTTGAGTCGGAAGATCGAAACCCCTGGGCTTGCAGTACTGTACTGGGGCCTAGCGAAGCTTCCCTGGACAGGGAAGCGGTAAGTCTCGGAGTGCCCAAAACCCCAAATCCAAAACCAGGGACGAAGTGTGCTCCTGATCAGTTTGGAAAACCGCATACAACTCGGAATTTCCTGTGTTTCTCTTGAATGGGCAATCATTCTGCGTTGCCTAGCCCGTCGGAGAGGAGGAAACTGCCATTTTGAGCTTATGCGACTGACGTGTTGACAGATGAGGGCAAAATCGCCGAATTATAATGTTTACGTGTAGTGGCCCCAAGATGATCTGTCTCATGGGGAGGCTAACGCAGTAGCGTCCGTTGCGGAGAAAAAGTACGTGGGGGAGACAGGGAGCTTGCTGCATTGACGAGTTAGAATTCATGACAAGTGTTAGCTTAGCAGCTTAGATACGTCCATAGTGGAGCAAAGAGTAGGGCGGAATGGTAGCTCAAGCTTCAGCTTGAGCTCATAATATGGTATAAGAAGTTGAAATTCCCGGATTGCGCTGCCCAGACTGTCCAAGCCGTCTTCGGTTTTATTCTATAATATTGCACGTTGTGAAGTTTGATTGAAGGGCCCAAGCGAGCATCACAGTATACTTTCGCCGAATAGTCGTCAATATGGGCAAACCGATCGTGCTCCATTTAGGTGATGATATCCGCTGGAACCACGATGCATACGCCAAATTCCAAGAGAAATTCGACATTCGGAGGTCTTACAGGTAAGTTTTCGAAGTGCCTTTGTCCAGGAAGCCCCTCGAACAGCACACTGAGGAACATGATGTAAACAGCATGAACCGAGAGGACTTCAAAGCAGCGTTAAAATCCAAGAAATTCGGCGATTTCGCGGCCATGTACCGGCCATTCTGGAACACTGGTGGCGAGATGGGCAACTGGGATGAGGAGCTGATCTCGTTCCTCCCTGACTCCTGCAGAATCTTCGCAAGCGCTGGCGCTGGTTTCGACTGGGTCGATACGAAGGCTATGGCCAAGAAGGGTAAGTCTACAAGACACGCTCTTACGACCTCCTCGCACCTCCATAGTTTGCCATGGGTTGCCACGTTATGCTGCTCGGTGAAAGACGTAAAACTAACAGAGGGTACCTTGATCCTAGGCATCGTCTACTGCAATGCGGCAGCAGCATGCACGGAAAGCGTTGCCGATGTCGCAATCTATCTCATAATAAGCGCCTTCCGCCGGCAAGTATAGAATCCTCCCGTGCTGGTTATGAAACCCGATCTTCCAGAGCTAACTAGTGTCATAGTATGTGAATCATTGAACCTAAACCGGGCCATTGGAACCTGTGTCTTCCCAGACGGTGTACAACAAGGAACTGGACTAACGTATTCTTTTATGCCAGGCCTCCCTTGGTCCGCGATCGCAGCCCGATCCGGCAGCGTAGACCAATTCGTTGACGCCAACCGCAATTTAGCGATGGTCAGCCGGAATCCATCTGGCCACACGCTCGGAATAATAGGTTACGGCCGCATCGGACGCCGCATCGCCGAGAAGGCACACCGCGCACTCGACATGAAGATCTTATACAACGATGTCGTGCGTATGCCGGAGAATATCGAGGCCGAGACGAAGGCCGTGTATGAGAAGGAGCTCGAGGGGCTACTGGCCAAATCTGATTGCGTCGTGGTTGCGACACCTTTCGGCGGTGACAAGCTTCTCTCTGGCCCGCTGTTTAGCAAGTTCAAGAAGGGATCGCGGATCATCAACATTGCTCGTGGCAAACTGATCGACGAGGCGGCGCTTATCGAAGCTTTGAAGTCAGGACAGCTCGCTGCTGCCGGTCTCGATGTATTCGAATACGAGCCCAAAGTTAGCCCCGAGTTAGCAGCGATGAATAACGTGGAGTTGCTATCCCACAATGCTGGCGCATCTGTCGACTCCCACATTGGCTTTGAAGCTATGGGTATGCAGAACATAACCAGCTTCTTTGACACGGGGGAGGCCATTTCGCCGGTCAACCTACAATTCTTTGATAAGAAAGCAAGCCGCTTGTAAATTAGAAGCCCGTAACATAGTTAATAACGCGATGATGATGCTCCGGGATCAATTGTTTCACGACGAAACATGCAAGTGCCTAAGACTAAATAATTTGGTTAAAGTACCCAAGTCACTTTTAGGTCATTACCTGTTGAGCAGACTTGTTAATCCTTAGTTCCGCTAACTCTTATGTACGATTAGCAATGATAGCAAAGAAGGTAAAATTGTAAATTATGCAAGGGTTCCTTAATCATGTCTATAACACAAGGTTCTTCGGTGGCCGCCACTTGGCTGCCAGATTCTTCTCGATCCCTTTACTTTACTGTTATATTAATAAGAACAATAGAAGCGCAATAATGTAACTAAGTATAAACGGGACTATTGGATTACATTCTGAGTAGGTAAATAGGGCTTTGATTAGTAATAATTAGAGCAGATTAGAGATCTACAGAAGTGAGGATGTCGAAGAGACGTATTCAAAAAGCGGTAATATCGTTTTCA
This sequence comes from Xylaria sp. MSU_SB201401, assembly GCA_002288965.1. NCBI lineage: Eukaryota > Fungi > Ascomycota > Sordariomycetes > Xylariales > Xylariaceae > Xylaria > Xylaria sp. MSU_SB201401. The sequence goes on from NPFG01000009.1 coordinate 177,164, forward strand.
GGAGTTTGGCCATAAGGAATTCTGGAGGTCCGGCAGGCTCCGTCTCCAACGCGGATGGTCGGCTAGTGGAGACACAAAGCAGATGGCAACACGGGGCATCGGTGCTTACGGGGGAAGTGGCAGTACCGGTGGGATTTCCGTACCGCTACGGTGGGTTGACGGAGTCCTTCGTACCGAGGGTCCAACACTTCGCCGGCATAAACTTAAGGCCTCATCTAACCTCAAGTTTGATTGATCCCTGCATAAACCACTGCGCATCGTAGATCAACTAGCTGCCTAGGAAGCCTTCCTGAATGAGTTCTTCTCTGACACGGCATTTTACGCAAATCTCCTCATCTTCTCCGAGTGAATCATGGTACTTTATTCACTTCCCCTCAGCAGTGACCTATTATACCACTTTCGCCATGTCAAAGCCATATCTACACAATCGCCCACTTCTTTTTCGTACAGTACTAGTGAGGTTATAGTTTACTATTGTTCAGAAATATTTTAGTACTTTTGATTGGTAATTATTGTATCAGATTCCTTAGCAAGACTACAATTATAAACCGCATTGTAGCTAAGGTGACGAGTGAGGACGCGAACTAGTACTCTTCGCCAATCCTATTCTTTTTTTACTCGGAGGAACTGGCGGGTGTGTTCTAATACACCGAGTCCCATCTGAGTTGTCGGACCGGTACTATAATAATACCTGGTAGGAAAATCTGGATGGGTAAAGTGTCTTGCCTGCTATATCCGCAACCAAAAATTGTCAATTGGGAAGAACGATGTATGGTCTTTACTGCGCGTGTCACTACATGTTCTATATAGTCTCTGCAGAGTAGCGATGTGCTTTCAGACACGGTTTCCGGGCTTCGCGGTTCATATACTCTTTAAGTATCACGGTGTTCAGGAAACCAAGAGCTTCTAAGACAATCTGTTTCAGAGACCGAGACCTACATCTCATAGTATCCAACGTGAACCACGCCTACACCCAGACCTTCCTTGTCTGTGCCGTCTCGCTCCAGACCTAACGAAAGACAGGTAACCGCACAGGTGTAGCGTCCGCCTAGTTTAAGCTGCCGCTTTAGGCCAGTGTCTTACCGTCGCATCAATTTATTACAGCGCCCTGTGCCGCAAATCTTAAAAAGATTTAGAAGTGTCTTGCCTGATCTTCGCGTATTTCTCGTCACCTGAGACTCCGAAGGCCTAGATCATTGCGGTCATGATCATGTTTTGGCTTGTGACAGCCGAGGGCTAGTTATGACATCGTTGAGAGATATAGCCTGGAGGTATGGCTCCTTTTATCACGCTCGGAGCCGGGTGATGTGTCACTAGAGATGCACTATTCACGGTCTCTTGCCTGATGATAGGATGGGTTAAGTCCGTCTTAGGAGGGGACCGTGTTTCATATGGTTGAGCGCCATTGTTTTTGACGGAGCCCGTTATACACTTCGTGAAGAATATCGGTGCCAGTGTTCTTGTACGATCGTGTTTGTTGGCTGTCAGAATGGATATGCTCCCGTGCCGCGCGTAATGCCCACTAATCGGCAGCTGTGAGGGAGCTGGCAAGCTCTAGGAGCCGTCGGTAGAAGAGTCTGCATAGACGTTTATTCTTCGTATTTTTCGTGCGTAATTAGGAGAGGGATAGTTCGGCCGTCATCAGGAAACGCGGTGTATGCATGGTCGAGGGATGTCGACGTGTTCAGCGGGTTCTAGATGTTAAGGGGGCAGTGTTTGCTGTAACTATCATATTAAACTATCCTACGCGTACGAATCGTTTCACGGTCTGTCGACTTTTTCTTGTCTATTGTTTTCGTGTTCGATAACGTGACTCTTGTAGCAATTTCGTGTGTCCAACATAGACTGTTTGTTGACAACACGCGCATCGTCTTACACCATGGTGGTAAAGAGTTCTATTCGATAGAGCTCGAGGCGTGCTTGTTGATAAGTTCTTCGTAGTTTCTCCTAGTGACGGAGATTAGCGTAGCTATGGGGGTCTCGTCATCGTGGTCATCGGTTTCGGGGACGCTGATGAGGAGTCGTCGGCGGTAGTTCGTATCGTGGTATAGTTGTTGTACAGACTGACATGGGTTCTTGTTTAGAGTACTTTACATAAAGTATACAGCGGCTGTGGTGCGTAGTGTACCCTGCACTAGGGTAAGGTAGTCAGCTCGTCGTGATCTTCGAATCGATGTACATAGGTGAATACAAGAACATCTAGGAGTTGAGAGCTTCAGTGGGATTCGGTTTCCCGATAGGAGCGGCCGTAACAATAATACCTACTATTTCATTTAGGGTGGCTGTCCAGAGGAAAACCAGTGTAACCAATGAAGGAATTTTAATAGAGGCACCAATGCTAGCTTAGGGGCTGGCTCATGTCTACTCTGTTTCTTACGTGCTACAACTCGAACAAGCGGTAAAGGAGACACTGCATGTGATAAGCGGAATCATTTTATTAAGCAGTATATCGCTGTTATGACACATTTGAAAACTCTGCAATCCCTTTCGGTGGCTCTACGCCCAATCATTTGGGGGCCGGAGTCATCAACGATACCACAACAGAACCCGGGTTAGGAATATCTGGTACCGATCTAGTAATTCTCCTATCAATATGGCCACGCGCCTTGCCTATAAAGGCGTGCGGTGACCGAAAGGAACATGGAGTTGATCCACTTCTGAGAAACATGGCATCGAATCGTTCGGTATGATATCAGCTTTAATAAATATGTGCCAGTAAGGACGCGTGCCTGGCTTAGCACCAACAGTCAAGGTACGGTAGGGCTGCTAGCTTCACGATCAGATAGAGAGGACTATCGCTTGGAGAGGCCGGTAAGCACTCCAGGCCCCTTTGCCTTGCGGCTCGGCAGGCCATGCCGGGATGATGGAATGATGGAATGATGGGTGTAGATCTAGCGAAGGTTGCCTTGTTTATCAAGGCAATCGAGTGGTGGAGACCAACAACTTGTACTTACTGCTGTAGTCCGCGAGCCCGAGAGCACGGTAACGAATGACAACCCATCGTCAGGGGTGTGGGTAGGGTCCTCAGCGAGGTACCGACCAAGTATCTCAAAGTATCTCCTGCTCCTCTCACGGCGGTTATATAAGAGGGATCAATCTAACGCATCAGTATGAAACAACCGTGAGCCAACAACACATCACGACCTCCAACATGTTATCATTGCTCATCTACAGTTACAGTCAGCAGCTTTTCAATTTCAAGCAATGGAAAAAGGGGCACGTATTACCGGCATGCTGCAGATTAGGCTATGCACACGGCGCTGTTCAGCTAAATGCCAGGAAGCGGCACATAGTATGACCGTAGTAGGTGGCCACAACGGGTCGATGAATTGCCCAAGGCGGCTGCAATCTTGCTCATTGCATCTCTATAGTTGGCTTCTGCTAAGCGATACGCAGCACCTAGCTCACAGATCTGGCCCCCTCAGGGTCTCACATCATCCCAATGCAACCACCTGAACTCCTCAGGATGTAACACTGAGGCTCAAGAGAGACTCAGAGAGGGATTGGGTTTTTCCACACTGAGAGCTCCCGCTGCTAATTTCCCTTGCATATTACCTTGCATATGCGCATATTGGACGTCTGCCGAAAGACACGAGGTGACACCCCTCAAGGAAAAGGAAAAAGGGAAATTGGGTTTGTATCCCCTTTTGAGCGCTAAGGGGTCTTCAAGGAGCATGGTCGGCGGCGATCCCAGGAGACACGACATGCAACACATTGAGGAGGAGGGGCGGATGATAGTCATCGTTTGCAATATCGATTTGTGTACCTACGTCGTAGGCGATAGACACACAGCACACTAGGTAGTGGCCGGAGACTGCTATCTCGGGTTAGTTGAGGGAGTAGCATTGGTCTGTTTGATGGATGGATGAGGAGACGGCGGGCGAGGTGCCCACGTGAGCGAGCCAAGTTGTAGGCAAGGTCCCAATATAGCTAGCACATCGTAGAGTCGTGGCCTCTGCAGAGAGCAGTTCCCTGCACTGCACGCCCGATGCGGTTCATCGTGAGAGAGGGGATCGATGAGCTGGCACCGCGGGAGAAGTGGCTGTCTGTTGGTTGAGTCGTGCGTCGTGCGTTGGTGATAAGCCAATCATCTTGCACCATCATGTAGACCGCGATATACAGTACCTACCTACCTAGGTAGGTATGGTCATACCTAACCTATCTGCTGTACGTAGCAGGTGCAGCGCTGTATCCCCTGCATGGGATGGCGTGCAGATGCTTGGTAGGTACGGTAGTTGTCGATACCTACAATCGATCCACTGTTCTCCCGCTGTAGCCGCCAACGAGCTAGCTGGGGATCCCCCGGCAACCTCCAGTATGGGGGTGCCATGGGTTTGGTTGTCATGGGGAGGGCCTGGATCAGTGGCTATTGGTCCACACCGAATATTGCTGTGGTCTGTGCTTCGCTACCTACTGTGCATTGTAAGTCTGAAGAGCCGCAAACCAACAAGAGTGCAGGTGTACCTCGACGAATGTACGATGTGGGCGATGACGAAGTAGGAAATCGGTCAATAATGTCCGGGCCTGGCATTCCCAAGATTCTTCCATCTCCCGGGCCGTCGCTATATAAAATACGGCAAGTGCCGGAGTGGGTTTCTCAGCCGGCCTGGAGCGAGTAGCCCGTTCTCTCGGTTTATGTCCAGCCAGACAGGACTCGGTCCCTACCTAGCTAGTTTATATTGGAACGATTGGCCGTTTACAAATATTCAATATTTACATGAAATCTGATTTCACCAAAGGTCTGTGTCCATTCCCTTAGGTTGGCACGGGCTCCTTGGGCAAGTTGTCTTTCGTTTGCAGGAATTCTGTGATGCTATTCCAATCTTCGAGTTCTCTTACACATTAAGAGAACCCGACCATACAAGGCAATTATATGTTGAGCAAAATTATATTCGACGATCTATACCATCTAATCACCCTCTTTACAATCGTAGCCAAACCTCTTCCCTAAGATTCAATCTTCGATCTAGCCCAGCGGCATTTTTGTCCGCCGCTGAGCATCACGAGACACGGGTCGGCTTCTTACATATAAATACTTTGCTACTAATCATCTGTGATAATGCATCTATACTAGGAATATCGGGGTAAGTGGAATGCTAATCTCTTTTTATGGCATAAATATGATAAATATCTGTGTCAAAGGCCATTGTTATAGCCATTAGCAGCATATTATGCTCCCTCCTTTGTTTCGCTGCGACGCTTGGTGGTGCTAGAACAGACTATTTATGCATACGACGATAACAAGATCTCCGGTTTGGAGAAAAGAGAAACCCCCCCCAATGATTGCCCCAGAGCCTACAGAGGCGTCTGATTCTCTAATATCCACGGCTGTCCCTTCTGTACCTTAGCGTTGGATGCTAATGGGCTTCAGCAACGCGAACTTCACCATCGCGAACCAAAAAGTCAAATCACGCGCTAACTTGATCGAGAGGTAGCCTTCTAGTTATACAAGCCGTTATGTTTAAGATGCTACTCATCGTCCGTTCCCAACATTTACGCACCAAGCGGTGAGATCCTGTTCTCGAAGTCAAGCGACGGGCGTTCCGTAGAAATTATAACATGCAAGAGTCTGCGCAGCCTCCAATAGCTAATTCCCCTTTCGTACGATATCATCTCGCAGTCTCTTTTTTGTACGGAGAACTACTAATAGATACACGTTGGTTGTATCGAGAATGCGTTGTTTGGGGAGAGGGGGGTTACGGGGTGTCGTGTTACCCCTGACGGTAACTCTACAAAAGCTAGCCAACGCCTTACCAGATCGCTTGTTCTTGCGAAATAAGATGGTTCTCTGGCCAAATCTACTTAACATGGCCTCTGTAAGCTAGCAAAGTCTCGTCTTTGTATTTCTATGCTGGATGTTGACTATTTCTGTCGATATCTTGTCACTCACTGTCTTGTGCTAAAGAAATGAGAAGAGCACATCTTTCTTTCCAAATAGCGTGCTATTCAGTTGGGCATCTGCAATATCTTGCTGCCTAACCACGACAGGGTATAAGTACTATCAAGACGCTCTACGCCTTTGTCTATACAGTTGGGAGGACATAGCTGGCAGATAATTTTACCCCTATAGATGTTGTTGACGTCCACAGAAGCCCTGACTGGAGGGAAGACAAGGTCTATGGTGAGTATATACAACACAAGTTTCTGACTGGACTTATGGGATTACAGAATGTCGCTTGTTACGCAGCCCATCTCCTCCTCTTACACGTCGTTATCCGGATTGCAGTGATCGCTACTCAATTGGTGTTGACGAGAACTCCGAACTACTTCGAGACTCGGATCGAACAGATCAGACGTGGACACTCGCCATCTTCACGACGCATTAGAGACTCAGTTACGCCTGCATATGGAAGTTAAATTTTTTGCGGCCCTATCCGAGCCATGATATCCGCCAGCGCGGCCTGATGGTCCTATCCTGGGTTGAAACACGGCCAAACGACATCACACGCGACCTGTAGATGTTATCTACTTGACCCTGAAATGATTCAGCTGCAGTATCAGAACAATTTGTTTTATCTTATGGATCAGAGCTGATTTACTACCTACGTGTCTAGCCTCTTGTAGGTAGGAAGGTTCTCTTAGGAAGCCGCGCACTCAAAGCCGATGTGCGTGGGCAGCTCCTAAATTTAGGAGAAAGCGCGGAGTACGCTCGAGATTGAAATACAAATAATGACAGAAGGCAAGGCGACCTACCTGAGGTAACTGCTTACCTAAGGTAGGCGGTGACTCTCGAGGTCGCTGCGATAACAGATGGCTTGCCCCTATGTTCGGTTTCAATCCTCCAGGTTCAACCCCAAACGTTCCGTCAACTCAACAGTCCACGTGTATCTAGCTTGACGCATCCCTCCAGCTCGCTCTAGGGAAACGATCAATATGTTACTATTCCTGAGCCTTGAGGAGATCTACAATATGGCTGTTAATTCCTCTCTACTCTTTCCGTTTTCGACGCCCTTGCTCCACATCACCATGCCGCCGTCGCTTCGTTCTTCGGTGAGGAGCTACGCAAAAAGTCGGCAGCGGGCTCTACCCACGTCCTCCTATACTACCTCAGGCGGCATTCAATTTACTCCGAATCGTTCCTAATATCTAGCACCTAGCACAAGCAATTGTCTGAGATGGTATTTGAAGAAAGGATGCGCAAGTGGTACACGGTCTCGGACACCCACGCCGGTTGCACAGCAGTCTCGTACAATGGCTTACAGACGAGTACGGGAATTCGCACTACATGTCCTGCCATAATCCATAGAGCTACTTTCTCACGAAGCTGTCCTACTCTCCACGAGGCCATCTTGTCACTCTAAGTCCTTGGGTACTTGAGGCTACTTTGATATGCTTCACCGCTTGCTTCACCGCAGCAATTTCTCTCCTGAAGGCCTAGCCTACAGAACACCTCGCAAGAAAATTTTCAGCAGAGTAACAATTACTTTTGCTGTGCCACATATTCCCAGCACTACGCTACTGTCAATGATGAATATCTTGCTGACAGGATTCCATCATATTCCAGGCTCATGTTATACTTAGCCTACCCCTGATGGCTTAGAACGTCGCCCAACATCCTTCAGAGAGCGAAGATGCCACGCTGACCATCCTATAGGCTATTCAATCAGTGGATGCTACCCCGGGTTAGAGAGTCCCGACGCAAACAAAGTTCGTCGCGTGTTATACCCGAATCGTGCTCTTCTAGCGAGGCAGCCAATAGCTGATAGTCTGCGGATGCATGGCTTTTATGTCTCATGGCCTTACCGAAAAGTCATGATAAGAACGGACATCTCCAGGCCAACAGGAAGGGCTTTACAATAAGGCTCAAGGATCAGCAGCCTGCCTTGAAGGCAACTAACAAGGCGGCTACGCCAACAATTGCATTATGTGAACAGGGTATGTCCACAGGACCCTTTACTGAGTAGCGCACATATTCGTCGATGCATGTCTTACTAGATTAGGTAGCCTGGTAGGCAAGACTTGGTATTGCCTGCGCGCTTCGCTATATTACCCCGCAATCAATGCGAACCACGCCGATTGATCGGTGTTACGGGTATCGACATATGGTTTCGGATAGCCATCTTACCTAGCGCAGATGGGCGCGAACGTTTTCGTTGTACCGTGCCCTATAAGTCGTCAATCAGATGAACCTGTCGGCACCCAGCAGTTTCGCAGTCTAATAATACCCATCAAGCTGGTTCTCGTTCTCCTTGATCAGCGCGATAACCGGGTGCTCGGGAGAAATGAGGCCGTGACCCGGCAATTATTGCTTTTGACGACATGACCCCTCGACAGCACCTGCCAACTCATGCACTTGGTAGGTAGCCTGCTTACATGCGACTTAAATGACATCCCCGCATCAATATTGTCCAGTATCCTTTTACAGGACTGCCTGCAGCCTTTGCGGTTATCGGTCCGCACCAGCATGCGGCTTACTTATTCCAACAACGAGTGCTACATTATTATTGGAGATCAAGGTTTTGCTACTCTCATACTTCTGCTCTCCTATGAAGTATCCATCCATCGGCTCCGGCGCTGAATCTGTCGTCATTTACCTGGCCTGCACACATTAGTGGTCCGCTCAATCGCACCGACTTGCTCGCGAAATTCTCGAAGCTCGCAAGATATGGCCACAAGCTCTATCAATATATATATATTGCGAAGGAAAGTCCCCCCCCCCAATCCTCATCACTGTCATCAAGTCAATGCCGTTCCGTTGCCTCGTGTTACTCTGACTTATTATGTCGTCAGTTTTTTTGATCAGGCTACCTATCTTATGCATCATTTCGGTGAACGTCGAAGCATTAATACTTAGTTTAAAGTGGGTATGTATCTGACCATCATCGATGTGCACATTTGACGGCAACTACTCAGTATAGCGTTGCAATATAGACTCACCATGCTCCAACGTCGCGCAGGCTGTTGAAGGGGTATAGCGCCTTGTGTCAAGCGAGTATCCCCTTCTTCTGCAAAATTTAGTTGGGGTCGTGTCACTGTGCGCATGCATGACTTAACTATCGTTCTGCGATTCATCCAATCTAAGATCCTCTTTGTAAGACCAAATTACATTGAAAAGGCACGCTGGACCATACCGGAGCAAGGCTTCTCGGCAATCTCAACCTAGATGATTAAGACTACCTTTTCGAATCTGAAGCGTTTCAATTCACTGACACGCTGTTGTTGTAAGTTAGGTAGGTTTCTGCTTATTCCCCAATGATCATACTGAACGGTAGGAATCAGACGCTAAATCTCGGTAAGCAAATTTATACCTGAATCGCGATTCTCCCCTTATCTCTCCTAGTGGGCCGATGCCCTGGAAAGGATGTGGAATCCTACATACCTAACTTGTAGGGATCGGATCGCATATTTGCTCAGCTGCAGCGCGCCACTAAACACGAGAGCCTAGCAAGATGCCGCACACAAGACCTAGAGATTTTCGCAGAAAATTGTACTAGCCAGTCTTTCTTGCTCTTTCTCCCAAAACTAGGAAAAAAAGCAACGTGAACTAATCTAGAAATAAATGACATAAAAACTTGATTTGCTCAGAGAAACCTTCTCTGTCAATCCAAGTTGCCATGCCCACACCCTATGACTTTCACGATCTTAGATGTTGGAGCCCATCTGACGTGATTCTATCCCACCATCCTTCCCTTGCCCCCCCCTGTCATTTAGGGTCTGACACACTGTTCGGTTGCCTTGTTGACTTGGTGGTTACCTAGGGTACCTACCTGTTGATAAATTAATTCCATTCAACCACAACGAAGCACCTCTTACGTCCGTGGCGGACTTCATATTCCAGTTATCGTGATGATAATTCATGGCTGGTGTCATGCCGTAGTAGGATTATGTCGTGTTGTGTGTGCGTACACGCAAGTCCCCGATTGCGAATTCGTCATTTGAATGTGGCTGAGCTGTTTCGATTTTCCCCCTCTAACCTCGATCCCTTCCTCCTTTCTTTCGGATGTGCGGCAAAAAGTCCTTCCCCTATCCGTTCCGTATGTAGGGGATCGAAGGAAAATTGCCGAATTCAAATTAAGAATAAAAAATAAAGAGTGAATGAATACATGTAGTGAATAGGCAGCAGTACCATAGTTTCGCTCTGCGGGTTGCCTGTCTGCCTAGCTGAGAGCGGGAAGGATCTCGACCGAGCTTTCAGCTGAATAACGCCTCCAAGAACCCCCGCACGACCGAGAGAGTGCAGAAAGGAAAAAAGTCAACGCAATGTCATGCAAGGCTGTCCAGCCTTACAACAAACCTTGAACACCCTGTGAGCTCGGACAGGGGGCCATCTTGTCGTGGGTAGGTAGTCGGTGATTTATGTTCTCAATTTTAGTCGTGAATGCACGATGATGCATACGATGACCATGACTGAACCGTGTTGAACCTTTTGATGTTTGCATCGTGAGATTAGTGGTTGAATGATTTATGGTCGCGTACAAGGTGCATACCAAGTCTTCAGGTTGGCACGAAGCGTAGGAATCATCTGGGTAAACTTTTCTTGAAATTGTTCCTATTGTGTTGCAGGTGCCAGTGCTTCATCGATATCCATTGCATCTCCTGCCGCGTCCGAAATGTTCATGCTGTGGGCATTCCTTGAAATCATATCGATATCCTTCTCATACTGCGGGAACACGCCGAAGGTACTCGTTCCTTCATCATATGTGAGCCCCTTACCAGATTGAGCAATCCTGTAACCCAGCCACAAAATTCTCTCTTTCCTGACGTCTGTCATTGAAGCCATCTCAAAATACTTCTCGTCGTCGTCAATTTTATCGTTGGCAAACCAGTCCGAGGGAAAGTAGCGGTCGACGAAGAGAAGGCCTTCGAGGGCGAAGTCCTCCGGCACGGGACGGGGAGGATCATTGCTCTCCCTCGGGAACTCATCGCTACAGAGGCGTCCGTAAGTATCATATGTCTCAAGAAGTCCATTGAGCATCAACGAAAGCAACTTCCACGGAAACAGATGCTCGACATGCTGCAAAGAATTGGGGAGACGAATAAGGTAGAACATGAAGACCATAACAACGTGCGTGTATGGTAACACATTGACGTCATCCCATCGTTTGAAGACGACTTCATGCGTCCCCATGGCAAGATGAAGGGCATCTTCGAAATCCCTCGACGGCATTAAATCGTCAATTCCAGACGCTATGCCAGTGTCCTGTTTCTCTTCCCCTTGACTTTGAATCGCTCTCATAATGACATTGTCCTCTTTCCCGTATGACAGCAGAGCACAGCAGTTAGCGATGGCAATATAGTAGCCTGCTTCCATCCAACGCTTCGCCATTCGGCTTATGTGGTTATCTAATGCCCCTAAGAACTCACTCGCAACTGGGCGGAAGTTTTCTAATTGCTTGTGGCTGAATAAGATACCATGAGTCTTAACAAATGCGGCATCGATAGGAGCCAGGCGGTTGTGCTGATAATTACCAGCCCCGAGGATCGGATCAAATAGAGTCATGATTGACTCCTTGGCCGAGCCGAAGGGGATAGGGACACATAATGACTTAGTATAAAAGAAGAGCTGCTGGAGCGCATTTGGCCGCGCCAAAATGGCGAGGTGGTGGTAGAGGCGTCCTGTGGACGGTGCTTTATCAGACGCCTTCGAATACCAATGTCTGGAGACCGACGTCCAGACTTCTCTGTCTCTGATATCCTCGTCTTCTATCGCCATCCTACAAAAAGTTAAGAAAAGAAGAGAAAAAAAGATAATTATGTCAACAATACCTGTATCTTCCCAAATCGCCTAAACATTCGATCCATGTATCTTCAAAAGCCGGGACGGTTTCATATAAAAGAGCCATCATTGAGTAAGCCAAGTAAATGAACGTCAACATATGCTCAAGAGATCCCGGCAGACGATGCCGTAATAGTTCAAGGAAGCTATGTATCCCATGTCGCCACATCCGGGCAGGCATTGCGTATTTTGAAGCTAATCGTTTTAATGCTGGACTCGCAGAAGGGTGCTGCGACGCTAAAAAGAAGTCATGATGCTCATGCAACAGGGTGCGATGCAACGCGATCAGGGCTTGCCATTGTTCATTATTTAGTTTAGTGTCATTCTGGGAGGATTGCGCGTTATCCACCTCGATGCACTTTGACTCAACCATCATCAGCCCTGCGTAAATCCCCTTGACTTCAGCGACTAACTGCTCCTGGCTGATCGGCCTGGTCTCAGGCTGCTTGATAAGTCGAAGGGTCTCACTATCTTCCTCAGGAGCGTCCACTCTTCTAGGAGGTACCGAGGTCTTGGGAGGCTTGGGTGCATTTTGTTTTGTCCGGTATGGTGATGAGGTAGGGTCTTCCTCTGGATTCCAGAGCTTACCCTGCTGCGGACCCCTTCGAAGGAAATCAGGGTCAGGGAGATTAGTGCTTTGCTGGGGGCGGGCTCGTGATCTCCTAGGCGGACTATTGGACTGGGGCCTAGATTGTTTTGAGGGAGAAGTAACAGGAGATTTGCGCCTCTTATACGAGTTTTCTGCCGCTTCATCCGCCATACCTTGAATACCGCCTCCTGGATCTCTCGTAGATGAAGACTCAAAACCCTGAGCCCTAGGAATTCTTATGGGAGCACATCAGCTATACTAGGCCATCTCGAAAGACGCAGAGCGGGCAATACGTACCGTCCTTTCTTTACATCTCGTATGAGTGTAGGAATATCTTTTCCTTGGGTAATTTCACTGTGCTTTGACTTGAAATGTTCGCGTATCCTATCATCTATGGCAGGATACGCCTCGTCACAGTCTGGCATTGGGCATGAAATGCGTGAGGACTGGCGCAAGTGACTGATAAATGAAGCCGAAATGCCCTGTTCCTTGGGATCCGGCATTGTCTCTCAGATTTTGTAAGGTAATTTAAATAAGATGACAAAAGGGAAAATGAGCTGTATGAGCTCTGGCTGCTGAAAATGACAATGAAGATGCCAAAGATGAGGGACCGCACAGCCACCACGGGACATGTGTTTGATCCGTAGGCAACAATATTGCTTGGTGGCTAAAATGCGAAATATATGCAACGTAGTGAACCCCCGATTGGATTGTAATCGGGTGGCAATCAACGGGGCCAAGTGTCCGGTAACGTTCAGAGGACTAGCTCTAATGTAGTTTTAGGCAGAGGACATGGACTCATAAAGCCGCAGTTGGCAGCTTCACCGTCTCTGTCAGCATGCCATTGACGCCAAATAACAACAATCATGGCAAGAGACATACCATGGATATAAGAGAGTGTAAGGGCACACTGATTAGTGCATAGACCGTGGATAGACTGCGTATAGTCGAATAGAGGATGAGTACCTGCGCATCTCAACTCGAGAAAGGGTCGGGGTCCTGAAGTCTGCCGTGTGCAAGGTGCAGTCTATGTAGGCACAACAAGACAAAGCATATAAGATATGCTGCAATTGCCGTCACGGGAGTGAGGCGATTCAAGTCTGGCAGGCACTGTTGAGGAGCGGGAAAAAAAACCATTCTATGCTAAGGTTTTGAATGAAGGCTTAATGAATTGTCGACTGCGCGCCGCGACCCATGTACCTAACCTACCTGTAGGCTCCTTTGACCGAAATGGGCGACCACTAAACAAGCAAGGCAGGCGTACATTTACCTACCAAGGGATACTTGCCTTGACTTTTTGGCCCCCCTTGTGTTTCATGCAAGTCTCCCTTAGGAGCAAGTACCTGAGCGCTACTTCCCTAAACCTGAAAGTAACTAGGTACACTATATACACTGCACCCCCCACCCCTCCCCACCCCATGTGCTCCAAGGCTTGTGCTCAGCGTACCTAGTGATGCCACTACAAGAGATGCACTTTTGAGGCTCTTAGTTGCCTATGCGAACCAGTCCGCAACCCACAGCCACTCTTTTCCCAAAGCCCTCCACATCCCCTGCCAGCACCCAGGCCCACGAGCAAGCAGCCAACCCTTCGTAGAGAGACACCGTATACCGACTCTCCCTGTCAACAGTCACGATACTAGAGCCATACAGCTCAGCATGTAAGGGCCGTCCTGATACCAGCTGGAAGAGAAAATAAACAAACAAACAAGCAAACAAGAAACAAACAAACACACAGACAGACAGACAGACAGACAGACAAATCGAAATGACCGACCGACCAATCACTCCGATCAATTCCACTACTGGAACAGTCCACGTATCCATGACGCCAACTCGATATCCTCCCTGCTGCCACGACACGGCGCATTTACGATACCTTTCGTCTCCTCCAGTCGATATCGCATCGCGAGTCCTGCTTTCACCGATACTGAGACACCATGTCAAGATACACGACAGCTGAGCAGAGACGCCGGCCGATAGATGAGGGCCAGATTGAGTCCACCGTACAATGACTCAGGGTAACAAACAAGATCAGCAATAGCATCAGCCTCTCTCCTCTCCAGGACTGGACAAACGATATCAAGAACAGATCTAGGTTAGTCCTACCCAGCAACAGGGCATCGGGCCATCAGCGCATCAGGTGGCCGGTGATGAGTCCTGGGTAGGTATCGAGGTAAGGTAGTTCAACATCCATCCAGGCAGCCAGTAGAAGGCGGAAGGATGCAACCTGTAAGAAGGCTCCTCACCGAAGAAATAGGATCGTATCAAAATGTAGTGTCAACATGCTTCACCTCGCATCTTGGGGGTAGGTTAGGTATTTGCAGGTTGAGTTTCCGATCTCAGGTCCCTTACCTAGGCCGGGAAACGTGAGTCAATAAGTACTTACCCCGTTCGCTCTGGGGGATGAGGCTCTAGCTGGACAACTACATGTGTAAGTGTATGTGTTCAAGTGCTAACCGGGGGGCGTGGGGGCCAAGATCAGGTGGAATGGAGGCATACTGTACTGTAGGTAGCAGGAGGAAGGCAGTGTGCTTGGGGGTTGGGGTGTGCCCGGCGCGACCTGTGACCGAGGCCCATCTACCTAGGTACTTACTGATAGGTCTTACAGGCGCCTGTGACGGTTACTCCTACGGTTCATTCCTGCCTGCTAGGACTTACATTTACTTACCTTTACTTACCTTCAGGTATGATGTCACTCGTCGCTGTATCGTCGGAGCTTACAGAGAAATGCCGCCGAAAGTTCGCATCTCCGGCTCACCCGTGATCCCAACCCGTGGTCCCTTGTCTGATGATGCATCCATCTGCCTACTAAAGGGTGATCGTGTAAGCATCTCCTGTCTAACATCTTTTACCTTACTACCTTCCGGGTCTTCTCCGGAAATGAAGATCTCGTGACAATTACACTCACTCAACCGTATCACGCATTCTCCTAGCTAGACCCTCCGCCCCTATTCTATCTACTGGGTTGGGGCCTACTTAGTTTATCATTTGAATTTCTCACAGTATGTGTCATGTATTACTGTCTGTACGGACTTTGGGCGCGGCATGTCTGAGGCTTTTACTTCCAGCAACGCCCAGTTGATGCCATTGTATTCGCCCTTGGGGCTGACTGCGTCGGTGATGGTGTGAGCATACCGGACGATAGCTTCAACAGGCGACACGCTTCCTTCGCTCTTACAAGCACGAATGTGCCGGTTTGGGCGCATTGCCTTCTCGGTGTTGAGGCTTTCACGTCGTCGATGGCCGCTTGCCGTGGAGGACGGATCAGAGCCATCGTTCCACCATCGACGTATACAGTTATGCGCAAACGTGCTAAAGCAGCAGGCTTTAAGCGAAACCGTTGAAACCTTATACGCTTGTGAGAATTGTGATGACCTCGGCCGACTATCATTACAGACAATTGCAGAGGCTATGTATCACGTTATCGATAGATTTTTGATGTCGGACGTCGCCGAAGAAGGACTAATATGGACCCCCAAGTGCGGCAACCATGCCGGCTTCATGGCCTTGCCGAATACGATCCCTCGGTGGCAATCGCCCCCGACTTTAACACCGTCGCTTGGAGTCCTCACCTTCACGTACTCTTCTCCGCGGAAGGGAAAAATCAGTAAAAAGTGTGGGCGCA
The DNA here is from genome assembly GCA_002288965.1 of Xylaria sp. MSU_SB201401. NCBI lineage: Eukaryota > Fungi > Ascomycota > Sordariomycetes > Xylariales > Xylariaceae > Xylaria > Xylaria sp. MSU_SB201401. The sequence continues at coordinate 193,094 of NPFG01000009.1, forward strand.
AATTGGTCATTACGGTTTTTCTTACACTCGCCAATCAGTCTTGGTGACATGTTATCGCAACTCCTTCAGCTTATAACACGAAGAACATCGTCTCCATTTCCAGAAGCCTTCAGCACCATCCAGGCCGCCATCGTTTTCAGCTCGTTAATGTCAAATGTTTTCGTCGGCCACACCTCAACCTTCCATTCAATTTGAGGTGACTCCGGCTGTCTCAAACTAGTTCCTGTGCCTCTTGTCAGCGTGAAGTCGCACGATGCGATGCCATAAGCAGGCGATACTGCTGCGACACCGCTGCGACACCGCTTCTCTCCCTCAATGTATCACAGCCTATGTAAGCCCATCTCTTTTATGGGTTTTGATATCTCGTCTTCAAGTATGACTGGTCTATTAACGACAAATAGGCTGGATCGCTCGCATAAGCTGCCACACTCATTTGCCCGCTACCACTGCTGAACGTATATCGAACAATTCACCGCCTCGATGACGACTCAGCTGTTTGCCACAATTTGGTTGTAGCCGTCCCACCATGGGAAATGGCACGGAAATATGTTTCATTGTGTGCACCACAAACAATGGCTTCACGAGTTGCCTCTATCTAGGTATCGAATCAAGGATTGCTACTTTGCACGATGGCGACTTTGAACTCCGGTTGTGGAGAGCAAACATAATATCAAGGCAAAAAGGGCTCAACGAGATACCCTGCCTTCAAATTCTGATTGTCACGAGATTGAAAGCTATCATCCAATCAATCAAGATCACTTTTTATCCTGCTCAGCTGCCAAAACACATATTTTCAACATAACTGGTCGACGATACTAGATGCCTAAGACCCCTGAAACTCCTCATGGTCCTATGAACGGTAAGACGACGCGCAGGGTTGAGAGTCTAGCCATGGGTATCACCGCCTAGCGTGATCGACCAGTTCGCTAAGAAACTTCGACCACCGAAACAAGGCAAACACAGGGTTGCGTCTTATGTGATGCGATTGGTAGTCATGGTAGATCAATGTCAAGATCCATTATTTAGACCCTTCACTAGATAGTACGGATCTTTTCATTGGCTTGCTCATGCAAGTTTACGGGAGCCTGTTAGTAAGACGGGGTGAATCAAGGGTGAAAAGTAGTATGTAGGGAGGGGGAAGAAAACTAAGAGGACGAGACAACTTCTCTCCCTGCCTTCTTTTCATCAGCCTCACTGCTGTTATATCTTCAAGACTTGAAGATGGTCTTGAGTAGTTTTCGTCCAGCAGAACCAATGGGGAAGACTTATAGGCACAAACATATAGCTCGCCCTAAATATAAGGTCAACGATCAGGTCCAGTGCAGTAGCTTAGAGCCTCATGTGTCTCCCTTACCGAAACAAATGTAGCAAGGTGGTAAGACTTGTAAAAATGGCGGGAACAAGATGTCCAGTAAGATCTAGCCAGCAGGAACACATGGCTATGGGATCTCATTACGAATTTCATGACTCGTCTGTCTCCCAGGGAAGGATAGCTGATCAGGGAGAAATTAGGCAGCTTTTGCCTCAGCCTAGTACCCAATGTCCTGCCGGGCTGGGTGTTTTGTTGATAGTGGCTTATTTTTTCCTTGTGATTCTACCCTTTATAGCGGTACGAGATTTGTGGTTAGTTGGAATTGTGAGTAATGGTATAAGGTCCTTTAAAGACTGGATGAGTGAGGCATACGCCGACCTTGAATCGTAATATCTAGAAATATAGTTTCGTGTTGAAAAATGAGGCGAAGTTTGGAATATATCTGGGCAAATCTGAGCTAATGGGAGAGAACTCACCAGAGCGTAAAGCACAAGAGTTAGCTTCCCTCTCTGTTAACTGTGGCTTCACCAGTGACTTAGCCATCCATGTCTACACTTTTCAAAATTGGACAATATTTAAATAAATCACGTTTTTGGAGAAGGGCCCAAGGTTGCAACGTTTACGGCGAGCAACTGCCGCCCCAGGTTACAAGACAGTAATTATCCCGTGATTTTCGAAAGCTCCAGATACAAATTGTCATCATCTCTAGATGCTTGCATAAGTCTCTGTGAAGCGAATACGGTTTTGTGAGGCCTGTAGCTGGGTAGTCATATTATGAGGCGGCCAGCTGTGGTGCAAAGTCTCATGATCTACATAAGGCTATTATAAGATCTGTTTTGGGCCTGTTACAGATCGCTTCCCTGTGATGTTTCATGCATCGTTACCCAAGGCAGAATTGTTAATCATCGGGCGTTAGTACAAAGGAGATCTTTATCCGATAAGGACGTTCGAGACATTGAGCCGCCAGTTAGCGAGAAGGCTCATTCCATCTGGTTTACGTAGTCGGGTCATCTGGCTTAGTTAATTCGCTGGGTCAAATGGCTAGCAATAGCGATCATGCTGTAGCTGTTGCCTCCTTTTTCCTCCGAATCTGATGGGTGATCAAACTCCCGTTGTGCTAGCTATAGCATCGGCATATGTGCATAGAAGCCCAGAATTGGATGGAGTCAACACTCTCCACAGAAGCTGCATTAGACTTACAACTATGCCCAATGGTCCAACAAGTTGTCTTAGTAGTAGTAGCGAGCTAAGCGCTCATCCCATAGTCTAGCTTGCTGCCTTATACTCATAGAGACCCAACAACCCGACCGGGACTTTGTGTGTTCGGTCGTCAGGCTAATCATTATCCAGACAATCATCGAAGCCTGTACGACGCCCTGAGAGCCTCATAGTCCACGTTCGGCCGACCATGCCCGACACGTTTCACAGCATATCAACAAGAACGTAGTAGTGCGAGGATAGTAAGAGCAAATATTCTTGCTGCGGCTATATCAGCCTCATTCATCGGCAAGTTACTCGCCATAGCATGGAAATGGTGTTTTTGCTTCGTGCGTTCAAGCCCTGGGACGCCTGTTTATACGCCCTGCGTCGGTTGGGGAGCGTTACACCGTATTGCAACGAATCAGTCCCTTGAAACCCTTTTGATGGTCTCGGATAATGTCATGGGGGAGTTACATCGTCCCCCTCTAGTGACATGCGAACAATCACTAGAATGGGTCAAGGAATACCAGCAAATGAAACGAGGCGCAAATTGCCTGCCGCGCGCTAGTGGTGCGATAGCCTGGTAGCGTGCCATGTGAACATACGCAGTAAAACGTGCCAATTATTCTATCTATCTATGTCGACATATGTGTTACGGTTACAATTGAGAAAATTACCAAGCATGAAAAATGACGGAATGCGTCACTGCATTCATACGAGTACAAATTCGACGTCGTTTGAAGTGATATGCATCTGATAGATAGCAAGTACGCTGATTCAAAGTCTTTAGCGTTTCAATCATTCCATAGGTTACGAAAGAGCAAAAACATCACCTGAGTGTTGCCTTGCATATTCGACCTTCAGAGTGCTGCCCGCTGCAATGAGCCGTTAACGTGATGGTACCACCATACCGTGAGTCCCTAGTGACAGCCTGCTGTGTTTCCTCACCTGTTAGTCATGCCCATGGCTACACGTGATGTGTACATGGTTGGAGGGAGACTGCATGTCGTCTCTTGACAAACACTTCCAAGCCATCTCGCCCGAGAGTTATGACAGAGTTGCGGCTCCTAGCCTCCTGTTCCTGTGCTTAGCAACCCGAGCATGTCAAGCAAGACCATAGCCTTTTCACCTCTCTCATGCTACTAGGTATATGACAGGTCAACCGAGCCCTAGACACAACATGCCACATATCTGCCGCCGTCGCCATAGTGTAGGCACGCTGAAACACGGCAAGCCAATATCGAAGGCGCCGTACACGAGGCCCACGCGTGAAGGCGTTGCGCGAAACCACACCGGTTTTAAGTATTTCCGAGTAAAGTAACGAAGCTCACTGACCGAGCCCTCTTCTTCGGAATGAGAGGCGCTGCCGTGTATCAAGTCATCAGTGTCCTCGTTCAGCCTCATCGAAGCCTTGCAGTGGTGTCGCAGGCACGGCACAGAAGTCATTGCGCAGAAATGGCTTCCGGTGTGATGAGGATGAAAGGGGACATATCAGGTCGAGGTTGATAAGTCGAGCGCTCTTTGATACGATATATATACCCTCTGGCGTGCCCACCATGCCCCTTGTCGAGGAAATGTGACACGTTCCTTCAACCCGTTATCATGCGCGTCACAACCCGTCATCCCCGTCCGGATATTCCCCGGGCTCTCCAATTATTTGATGATGGCGTTCAAAGAGGTTGGCATGAACTGTAGGGTGCAGCCACACCGGTTGCTGGTGAACCGCTGGGAACACGTCGAGGTCTCAATGATGGCTTTGCACCCCAGCACACCGCAGCGAACCCTCCCGTACGCTAATTAGCATACCTACACAATCTACCCTGCCTACATCTGTCAAATAGGTTAGGCAGATGCTAATAATTCGTATGATAAGAAGAAACGCGGGCCTCCTAGGCTCAGCGGTGAAGGGATGTGATGCCGTAATCAGCATATTCACTGCAACGCCTGCGCTTAGTAATCAATTACCCCGGTCACTCTCACACCGAGAGCGTCTCCGACGTGGGACCCCCTAGCCGAAATGACCCTTCGTAGACGTCTACAGGACATCGAAAGTCGGGATATCCGCCTCACCAGTCGTCGTTGCTCATACCAAGCAGCGAGAAGCTTACAGGACAGCTGCATGCAGAGAGGCACTAACATAAACCAACGGATTCAACAGTTCCCAAGGCCAGTACCCGCGGGTACCATCCGTCCCACGCTCGACCATGGCGTGGTCTGATTGATAAGGGAAACAACGACGCACTCTGCCCAATTAGAGACTGTGACGTATGCTCGAACCTGCGTCAGGCAGTAAGGTTTTCTCAGAGAAAGGTTGCCTTAAATCCATCCTTAGCTGCTGTATAGATCTGCCGAGAGAGGGCTGGGGGGCTAGTATATGTTGTTGTTGTTGTTGTTGTTGTTGCCCTATTCCAAGTTTGTACGGAGTATGCTACCACGCCATTCAATTTCAAGCATAGATCCAGTTTTGACCATCATGCTAAAAGTCGATCCCACATGGGGCCTCGCCTTACCCTTTCTACACGTGTACTAGGGCGCTTTAATACGCTAAGGGTCCTGGTGTATATCAAAGCTTGTAGACATGTCTACTAAGAAAAAACCCATGTCCCTGGGTATCAACAGAAGAAACGTGTATTAACAACTCGGTGACTAACACGTATGTGTATGCATGCTTCAATGCTTATGTAACGTAGCGGATAGACCTCATCTTCTCACATTATCCCCTGTGCGGTAATCACAAGCGGATTGTGGCCACCATTTATTATTAGTAATTTTACTAAGTGACGTCTGTGGGTAGAATTGTGGGCTAGGCAATCATTCCTAGTACGCACGGGGAGGGTGTTAGTCTAGGCGCAGGTCAGGTTCATTGCGTCTCAAATCAGGCGTCGATGCTTGGGTGGTAGTTCAATCATCAAAACACTCAGGCCGCATAGCTGTCATGCGATTCTGACGCCCCCGCAGGCCCGTGGCCAAGTCCACCGGCGCTGGGGCCTGTGTGGTTACTCGTTTTCAGCAATCAAAAGGTGGCTCAGCAAGTCGAATATTTCCTAGCACAGCAGGGAAGGTGGTTGCGTTTCAGTATCCCGCCCTCACATCTTCGATCTATTCATATACATTAGAGAAGTGAAATATAGTATAGTAAATACCCTGACGGCTTTATCGAGACACAGATGATAAGCATTCATCTTGAATGTATACTTGGTGGGATGAAAGATCCCTCTTTAATACCCTCGTACAGCTATTCCCGGGATCTTGAAGGTTATTTCAACACAAAAGACGATTCAGGCAGGAGCAGTGTTATTAGAAGAGTTATAACTAGATATGCCCCTGCATAATTGGGGAACAGTGAGGGCATAAGATTGGCCAGGGCTGAGCTAACACAAATTGTATAACCAGAATGTAACCAGCCTATAACTAAGCTTGGCTGGGAATAGAGGAGCATTAGGCTAACATTGAGGACCTCCGGAAGCGTTTTCAAATTCAAGTATAGCGTTCGGGCTATTATGATAATGTAAGATAGCCTAATACAAATCCATGGGTAGCACTACCACGTGGAGATAATTGTACCATGGTTCCTTTCCTTCTTGGCGGGCTTCAAGCTATTCAATCGGCATATCAACCGTTAAGTAAGATAAGATCTGGAAACAATTACTGTGACTGAGGTCAAGGAGAGCTGGTCTTGCTCAACTATTCTCATAAATTATGTCTTGGTCATTTCTCTACTAATATAGGCTACCTTTCTTTCGTTGTTCCGTGTTTACTTAATGGTCCCGGCCTAGCGACTTGCAATCACGTTTATAGATTTAAGATTTCCGTCAAAGTTTTGCAATTAAACCCTCGACCGGCAATTAAATGGATAGTATATTCTGATTCTAGGTGGATTTAGTATCTCTCTCCAAACATTACTAATTCATTCCGACTCGTGACTCGTCGACAGTCTGGTATGTGCGCCCATATTATACACACGACACTCGCTATCGACCTTTTGCTTCCTTTTATCTCTCCTCTCTTCCCTTTCCCCTGTCTAACTTGGCAGGTTTCCCCTTGGTTTATGTAGTCATTTGGTTCTAAATAATTTGTACTGGCTGTATCCAGTAAACGAATTGCCGTGTCTATAACATTAACAAATCTAATCCATAACAGCAGTCTCATCTTAGCTTCAAAAGATACGGATGTAGTTAAAGTGCCCCCTATTTTCGTCGAGAATTCCCATACCGCGCTAAGTATATGGGATACGCAGTTCTCATACTGGGCCTCTGATGATCGCCAATAGCCGAACCCTATTATACATGACTCAGTGGCTCTGAACTAAATGGCAAATACATTTCTCATCAGTTAGGCAACACAGGAATCGGATTGAATGGCCCATCACCAACACGTATCAAGGCCTTCTACAAGGTGCTATTCGGTATCATTGCGATAGTCAAGGGAGAAAACCTGACGGTGTATATTTTTATAGTGATTGACCATGGCCCCTATCATGTTGGTTAGTTCGTAGGAAATGTAATTCATGGTGCTCATAGATATTGCCTTCCGGAACGTTAACACGGCTAGTAGAATGAGAATAGACACTTGGATGGCGGTACCAGCCCTTGCTGATTCAACCCAGAGCAGATTTCTTCGCCGCAGTATTACGAGTAACGCTCACCCTTTACCCTTTGTCAAGAACTTGGATATCTGTTGAGTTATAGATGTCTCCCGGTTATCCATTACGACCCGTGAGCAGGCTCTCTTTCATCCGGCGGTATTCAAATATTTGATTGGAGGGGTATATTAACGAGCCGTATAAAGTGCTGCGTATCAATCACCACTTCATGGCACGATGTTCGCTTCGACACAAAGGCTTAGTAGTGTTAGTCAGTTGTGTCACATCTCACTGCTCCTCAGAGATACCAGCAGGGTGCCTTGGCATAAATCTATACGCAGTAGCAAAGTGTAATAAGGGCCATACTTTACAAGGTAATCCAGTGAGGGAGGCAGACTGATAGGGCACAAAAGCGCATTATCATTATACCAGCAATGGCCGTGCATCGGTTAGGTAGGTAGCTTGCCGTCAATGGGCCGCCGGTCATGCGATTATCTTACTTCCCAAACTTTCCTTTATCCCCTTGTCTTCCCCGCCACTACCTCTTACGTATTAATAATTCCTTCAAAAGATAGTTTTGGTTGTTTGATCGGACAGTGAGAACTGCCCTCCAGATCATAGAGTCAAAGCCCATCTTGGCTTGAGGATCGCGACACTGCCGTCAAGCTCATCTGTTCGGGGTTCTGTAATCTGCCTGAGCTTACGATGTCCAAGCTAAATTGGACTCTTCAATTTCTTGAGCACCATGAATTCCATACATTGTACGACTGTGCAGTGCGCGACGCTGACTAGATTGTTGACACAAAGCGGGACGACACTGTTGAAGATGGGTCGCTCTAGTATTTGAAGCCAAATGAAGAATTCACATCTCGCCTTGTTGTCAACAAAATGTAGATTGTTATGAGTTCGTACGTACTGAAAAAAATAGCTGACAGGATAGAATTCAGTGGTTTTGTGAGTAGGGGAAGAATAAGCCTCTTGGTGCCCTGTGCACTAATGACCAAGTACCCAGTGGAGCACTTAAGACATTGTGCAGCTCAGGGACTATCCACGCTACCTATGATTGAGTATGAATCATCTTCTATCATAGTGCGTGATCCTTAGTTCACTTGTCTGTTGACGTGACAATCAATGTTGTCGGTATGAGGCGTTTATTATCATATGCATATACGCCACTCGTAACGAGTGAGCTGCGACTTCAAAATGATTAACTGAAGGAGCTGACCGAGTGAGTCACTCAAGGTAACACCAACATACTTCACATATTCATAACTAACTGCCTACTCAACGCCATTCATTCTCCTGCCCCCATCCTGGAATTACCACGATAGGCGAAGCCACTTGTGCTGGCACCACACTGCACGTAAATATTCCCAATCAGCTCGGATATCCGCATATAACGGCATAATACTTCCTCATGAAGCCTGCCAAACCCCTATTCATAGACGGCAGCACCGGTGAGGGCGGCGGACAGCTCGTCCGATTGGCCTGTGGCCTTGCAGCCGTGATGTCGCAGCCTATACGGATAGTCAAGATCAGAGAGAATAGAGACCGAGGCAAAGGTGAGATTCCTTCGCAAGAGCACTCAAGATACCGCTGAACGTATCATCCTTCAAGGCTTGAAGTCACAGCACGTTACGGCAATCCAGTGGCTCGCCCAAGTGACCGATGCCGAGGTAGACGGGTTAGAGGTGGGTAGTCGCACACTGGAGTTTCGACCGAGGACGCTTCCGACGGCATTAAAGGAGCGCAAGGTTGTCATAGTGCCAGAGAGCCCTGGTGCCAGCGCGCTGCTCATCTTCCAAGCCGTCTTCCCGTTCCTACTGTTCGCTGGAAATGAGAGCGGCGACCCGATTGAGCTTGAGATACACGGGAGTACGAACCCTTCTTTCTCACCGTCGTACGAGTATCTCGATCAGGTCTTTTTGCCCACGCTGGAGCAGAGATTCGGTGTTGTAGTCGGGAGGCGCTTGGAGAAACGAGCTTGGACTACTGGCCCCTTGACACGGGGCACAATCTGGCTGAAATTCCAGCCTATTACCCCGGGGCAGACATTGAAAGTGGTGAAGCCATGGGGCCGCTACAAGTATGATTACACGCCGGAGAACAGAGAGCTGGAGCTCACGCATGTTGACGTTAGCATCTTGGTACCGGCAGCTATGCGTGAGCCGCTGGCGACCAAATTGGAAGAGCGCATCCGCGATCAACTTGGAGGAACCAACGTCAATTTCGTCGTTAACGAGGATAGCGGCCATGAAGCGCGAATGTACGCGCTCGCCGTAGCCCATTCGGAGACAGGTCTGCGATGGGGGCGAGACTTCCTGTACAATCGAAGCTGGAAGAAGAAGCAGATACCAAGACTCACCAAGGAGATAGCCTTCGAGGTTGCGCAGCGGTTATGGGAACAGACTGTTGTATCTACTGCTGCTGTTGACGAATACCTTCAGGATCAGCTGGTGGTGTTCCAGGCGCTGGCGGAGGGAAGAACAGCGTATTGGAGCCGGACGACCGAGAGACTGGACACTGAGGCGGAGGGTGTTGATGGTATTGACAAGGTGACCCCAGGCATGCAAGATTTGCACATCGGCCACAGGATGAGAAAGGATAAGACACATGAACCGTTTGGGTTCGGCTCGACGCACGCGATAACGGCTAGATGGGTTACGAGTGAGCTTCTGCCGACGGCCAAGTGGTTCAACAATGGGACTATTTGCGAAGGAGCTGGCATTTCTATCCAACTACCTCAACTATCTACCTCGCCTGAGGGTGAAGCGCATGGTAATGCTTAGGCTTCGGTTGAATTTTTCTACGCAATACGGTATGCACTATCATGGATCAGTATCGTGTCCGCATTTTCATCATGATGCAACCGACTTACTCATATATCACTCCAGCACCTTTGCGCATCCCACGTCCAACCCACATGCCCTAGTATACAATATGAGAATATCTCGGATTACCAGACTCCATCGTCACTACGAGTCTAAATGAATATTCCGAGGGCTCGACTGTAGCCCTCTGACCGGGTCTTGTAGTGCTTGTAGCACTTCTTTGGGACCCGTCCTAAACCCACGAGTGCGTATCTCAATGCTTCATGCAGTCAGCTCCATCTTTTCCTTCAGGCTGAGGTTCAGAAAACCCATGCGGTCGTTGGACGAGGACTCCTTCAGGATCTTGACTCACTAGGCCGGCGCTGCATCACTTGTCTGGAGGAGGTACATAGTTTCCATCCTGACGATGTACGTCTCCGGATCTACGATTTGGGAATCTTATCCGCCGGGCTTTCCTCATATATTAGCAAATAGCCCCGGCTATCATCTCACCATCCTAGAATGGTGTGGTCTCTATGCTGTAGACTTACGACGACCGTTCCTGAGCCCTATGTTGCCGCCCAGGAGCCGCCAGAGAAAGAAATCCAGTTCCGTAACCCCCCAACGGTACGAGCCCAACTGCAATCTTTGGGTTGGGCTTCACCGACACCCGGAAGTCGAAGGTCAGCTTGGGAACGGGAAGTAATAAGTCCGGATCGGGGAGCTGAAGACGAGAAGCTCGTGATTCATCATCCTCGTTGCTTGGAGTTGATATACCATTGGTTTCTTGTCAGCGTGCTCGCTACTCTGTGTACCGTAGCCATCGTTGACCTAACGAATACCTCACTCTCGCAGCTCTCCTTGCCACGCTAGTGAGTATACTTTGCTTCATCCGCTACCCCATAAATGAAGCGGGGTATCACAGCACCGTGTTTAGTGTATCCGGATGTCGCCAGCCAGACTGAGGCTCACCAGACATGGCCAAAGAGTTGGGGAAGAGATAAAAATATGGAGCTTTCTCCGAAATCACCACACTACGCGGCCTATTAACTTCTTTCCCCGCCAATGTCATATATGTGACCTAGTATGGGTTTCTTCTTCTCCTTATTTTGGCGTTTTAATTTCTCCGTAGTCCAGACTTTTCCGAATTTTGTTGTCCTAAATCATCCTAGCCTAGATTGTCTACGCATGAGACTCGACGATGGTACTCCTACGCACGTGCGGAAACGCGCGTCCGAAAGTGGCAGCCGAGGCAGAGACGGCTGATCGACACGATGTCTCCGTCACCTGATCACACGTGGGTTGCGCACGGATTTTTCCCGCCAACTTTCACGCCACAACTCTGACAAATATGGACGGTTTTCGTTTTGCAATAACGATCATTGATAGTCAAACGATAGTCCGTATAGCGTACGTTCTGCCAGCCTCAGTAAGCGGACACCGACGATGATACTAGACAAGGTGTAGGTACTAGTTTTGTATGCCGATATAAGCTGCCGATTCTCTGCCAGGGGAAAAAAGAAGTATATTGACAGCGCTACCACCAATCAAATGCATGTTTTTTTTTTTCAGAATCCTTTCAGAAGCAGTCAGCTGATGGGTAGGCACAGCTGGTGATATATGCAGGGGAAGTCGGAAATGTGGGAGTGGAAACGAAATCGAAGGCCGTCGAAGCGGTATCGTGGATAGACCCTGTCTTCTGCCCTGTCTAGGCCATTCGCCTAACCTGAGTAGCGGCTGGAGAGGGGTCTTAGGCTTTTGCTAACACTTCGAAGATTTCTGAAAAGGGATTCCAAGACATTATCCCTGGTGTCCTTGGCGCGCTTGGTACTCTTTGAGTACTGACCATACAAGCGACTTCTCCCACATTTTGATGTTGTGGCGCCGGATCGTTTGAGACGATCACGGGGGCTGGATGTGGAGGGAAATCCGGGTGACCGGATATATTTCGTCTTTCTAGAAATCCCCCATATTCGTTGAATCTCTCTCATGCCTTTTTAGTTTCTGATCATGGCTGATTCCAATCCCATCGCTCAGTTACTAACTAATGAGGCAAATTTTCTGTTCAGGAGATAATTAAGTGAGGGTTACACTTCTACAAGGTCAATGTGTCGTGATTGGAACAATAGGATATCGTCCGATAGCTGAAACGGATATTCCGAAGACTAACCTAGGGAGCAAGCCACGTACCAGGATTTCGTGTTGAGGGATGTTAGAAGGCAGAAGATGTAGCCTTCCACGACATGTTTTCATTACGCAAGTGGCAAGGCTTACCCACTGGAGTGCCTGGCTGTGAGGTTAGTAATTGCATCGTCACGATAGGTACAGATCCTTGTATACCATTGCTCGTTTCAAGATGTTGAATCCGCTTTTTAGGTGCATTGAGGTCTCCTCCCAGGCCTTGATTGTTTATTATAGTAATATTATTCGTGCAATAACCCGCGTGTTGTCTCACATTCGTGAGGTGGCCCCTGATCTTCTATACTGGGAAGATCAACGAGGGGGAATCGATGTTGATTGCGCAGAAGTGTCACAGCGTCTCAAGTTGAGACATGGCTTCTGTGGCCCTTGTCGTCAACGACGACGGCTTTTCGTTATTATAATCCAGGTATTGTTGCTCCTAGGCTCTAGGAGGTATGCAACATGACATAGCGTCGCTCTTACCCTCCCGGTCTGCCCTTCCAACGTCTTTATTCCACTCGTCTTCAGAATTAGAAAACATCAGAAGCTCATGATGACCTATTTCCCTTCTCTCCAACAAACCAGGGGATGAATCCCAGCCAGGTATCAATCAGCATAGTAAGAAGGATGTACCGAAGGTGACACTGCTAAGATGAGGTAAAGGAATTAACGTTGTACAGTCCTAGGGACTGACCACATGAATATGCGAATAGCCTAAGGACAGGAAGAGCAGTTGTTGGCATCAATACCTAGACCAGCTTCAGGGTAGTAATAGCTGACCTCGAGTAGCATATCTAGAATACGCGGTATACGTTAGAAAAAATTCCGCAATTGCCCAAGAGGAAAGAAAAGAAAATCTACTTAGACACTGTGAGTCGTATCGACGGTAGCCTTAGCTTATTCCATGCTATTGAGCACCTATGCTTACATGTGGGCTCAATGTAAGCGAATGGACGGTAGAAAATAAGCCGAAAACATGAATGGATGGCTGAAAATCTGACATCCATTCGACCAAGTGACCAATCGTGGACGGGGAAACTGACGCCGACCTCGATTGGGTGACTATATTTGAGTCACTGCTGACGAGCATTTGGGATTTAGCTTTTGTCGCGACTGTCGGGTGAGATGATGGACCCTGCTGCACGGGGCCGTGTGGGCTGGCCAAAGGTCCGTCGCCCAGGGCGAGCGACGACGAGGAGCATATCACCGTTATGCTTAGCATTGTAACTTTCATGCGGAGCCAGCTTACGAACCAGCTCACGCACCAGCTCTAGAGTCGCATCTAACGTCCTTGCAAGTGTTGGTCAGCCTTGCCCAAACCCCCCTTTCCCCAAAATTGCGGGCAAGGCTATTACGCATCTGAATGGCTTGAGTACAGGTCTAGTTTGCAGGCGCCACTGACATCAGCAGCTATAATATTCTTTTCTAGAACCCACAAAAGCACGTAATGCATCAAGAAAGGGGACGGCCCGCGGGACAGATCCGAAAACGGAAGTAGCAGATCGCGGGGGAGCGCAAATTGAGCAGCTCATCATTCTAGTACTACCGGGAAACATAATGTTCACTAACTGAGCGTGTGCCAACAGAAGTTGGAGTTCACCGGAAACACATGTGCAGGCCATGTGTTCCTGCAGGTCTCTAGACACCCACAAAAGCATTCGGCGCATCCTGGTACTGCCTCGAAAAGAGGAAAAAATAAAAATAAAAGTAGGATATCGAGGCCGACATGGGACGGAAAATAGGCAATGAAGGATCATTACCTTTTGACTGCAAAGCAAAACTTTGACACGCCAAGGATAGATAGGTTACTATAATAGTTGGGCAATGAATCTCGCTTGCAAAATCAGAATGTCTACAGTAATGTGTGAAATTCCATCTTCATCAGTGCATGGATGATGGTGGGAGGCTACTGCTGTATACTACTTGCCTGGCTCATAGTGCATGCTAGACTGAATTGGTTAGTAGAGCCCTTAAGAATATAATATTGTAGAAAAAGCTAGCATAATCATGAGTGGTGGCTAACATACGAAACAAGGGCGTATGCAGATTAACTTATGCTTGAATTAGATTTCGAGGTGATGCTAGAATGTACGATTCTACAAGTTCTGCTCTCCGCAGGCTGGGGCTGGTTTCTAGGTTATGAGATGGCTAATAAATGAGAGCCGCGTCAGGGTTGAAAGCGCCATTATGAAGAGGTCACACGACCTTTAGTGCCCCGTAAGGGATAGAAAGATGGAAATTTAAATGGAGGAAAGCCCGGGAATATAGACGGACGAATATGGTGGTTTCACTGGCTTGCACGAAAAGTTAAAATGCCAGGACTACACCCGAAGGCCGAAGGGCACACTATCTGACCAATAAGGACGGACCCCGGACCACGAAGTCTCGCAACTCTTGTCAACATGTAGGCTCTTTGGGTCATAGCTTGATGGTTGGTGAAGGACGACGGCATTGGAAACCTTGCATTTACCGTCAGGGGCTAGGTCTGAGTTGAATGGCGGTGTACAAGAAAGAGGAGCCGAAGCTGAACCCGATGCCTATGCGCCCTGGCTCATAGATTCTCTTCTTTTGGCCCACTACGGCTGTATCTTGAAGCGCCCAAACGGCGACGACAAGGGGAGACCAGCCAAAAGCCCTGGGTGGTCTCTTTGCGAAACCCGAGGGAGGAGAAGGACCGTCTGGATTGTGACCGAGATATCGTGCAACGCAAGGATCAAGTGATGTCGGACGGCTTCACAGGCGGGGATAAGGATGAGAGCCATGTGACTGCAACATTCATCCGTGCAAGTGGAACAGCATATAGCTGTATCACTTGCTTGTGTCTCGATCCGGCGGCTGGGAAGAGAGCCCAGAAGAGGGGAACGGCCCCAAACGGTAGCTAGCAAACGGCACGAATAATTCTAGAACGTTTTGACCCCAGCGCAGGATCCGCTGAAAAAACGTGGGGAACAAACAACCATTCGATGCTGCCACAGGATGCCTGCACACCGGTCTTCCTGCTTCGAGTCGGTGGTATTCCAATTGCTACGGCATCTATGCCTAGAGGAGGTCGCACGTGGGCAGCTGACGGCCGTGGTAGATAGCGGATTGACTGCCGACGGCGCTGTGTGCCCGCCTAGGCAGGTAGATGATAAGACAACCAACCCTAGTGTTTGGCGAGGCGGGTGTACAGTGATCACGATGAGAATCTTGCGTTATCTCGTCCGAAACACCACCAACCTGTCTCTGTTACCTGCAGGGCTGCTTCGGCTTGGACAATGCACCATGGGACGAGCAGATGGACGAAGTAAGCGTACAGAAGGCAGCCCGCACGCCGAGACGCACGCCGAGACGTCGGCTGTGAAACGAATCTACTCTTGGGGTTTCCAAGTCATCATACATGCCGTAGGTTAGACCAGGCGGTGCTGGCGCAGCAAGGTAGGCTAATTGTCGCAGGCATACGAAACAATAATGTCTTTCTCTAGCGGAGAAATATTGAGGCGAGTACACTACTATTCGTGATGACGACGAGTGCGAGCGAGTGATGTCAACCCTGTTAGTGAACAGTGACGGCAGACAGCATAGAGGAGCAGCGAAGGGAGGGGAACGGAGCCCCAACCAGACAACGAGATGGGCTATTTCCGCTCATTCAGGAGACGCGGCGGTGAATATCTTGCTGCTCGAACTTGCCTAGATAATCTGTTAGCTATGATGAAAAGACGGCGAGGGTGAGGAGGATTATATAAGATATTAAATAAGGTTGGGCCGGGGGGCGTACGCTAAGGAGACAATGAAGACATCATCGCGATGATCATTCCTCACACCGAGGAGAAGTAGTACTGATGTACACAGGTCCCACCGAAGTCCGGCACGGACTTGACAGGACCACCAGCAGCGCCCAGGCCGGTACCTCACGACTACCTACCCAAGTCTAGAGCCG
The DNA here is from genome assembly GCA_002288965.1 of Xylaria sp. MSU_SB201401. NCBI lineage: Eukaryota > Fungi > Ascomycota > Sordariomycetes > Xylariales > Xylariaceae > Xylaria > Xylaria sp. MSU_SB201401. The sequence continues at coordinate 209,098 of NPFG01000009.1, forward strand.
TGCCAGCGGATCTGGCGGGGAAGTGGTGTCTGGCTCTAGCCTCTAGCGTGCTTAGTAGCCAGGTCCATTCCAGGTACCTACAGCAGCCTACAGGCCGCTAGTTGGTCAGTCACGGACCGATACAGCGGTTCCATAGGAGGCACCGTCCACTACTAGGTTGCTGAGTCTTCAGGTGTCCATCTGCGCATTGTTTCCACCTGCTATTCCCAGCAAGGACCTGGCGAGGCGTAGGTACCTAGTGCAGCTGCTAAGGCACTCGTCTTCAGTGGTAACAGTGGTGAGATGCGCTACAGGCCTGCTACCTGCTCCTCTTGGAAATTTTTCAGATGGCATGGATGATTGTAAGACGGTAAGACCATGACAGTATCGACTTTGTTAGTCTTACTAGTATTTGGGTCCTGTCGTAACTGCTTGACTGACTGCCTGATTGATTGATTACGTTGCCAACTGATTGGACTTCAACCGGGCTCAAGTGCGTACCTCGACGCGTCGCCTTGCCTTGCCTCGCCTCAAATCACATCACATCGCATATTACATACCTACCTAACCATATAACTATCTGCCTGTGGCTTACCTAGCTGCTCTGTAATATCTATTTCAAGTCTGGTTTAAAATGCCGGAGCAACAATTCTAATTAGGTACATACTCACTTACATATCTACGATATTTTACAAGTGTTTCCAATGTTTCAGGACCAACCCAGCTGTACCTAGCTCAGCAGTTACCTACTACCAGTGGCACCCCCAGACAGTACCTACGTTACCCAAAAGTGACTGCTACCTACCCCCTAGTCCCAGCTCCTAACCCACCTCCTCCTACCTTCATGGGACCAGCCAGACTGTAGGTGGAAAGAGAGGTATGTACACTGCCTGCCTGTACTTTTAAACATACCTCATGCCTGCATGCTCCTACGGCCACTTACCGACTTACACCCATAATTTTATATACCTACCTACCTATCTCTTACCTTCCTACGCACACACGCGCTTGCCTCTTACATCCCATGTACCCTAAGTACCTGCCTACACTCCTACACTGCGGATCTAGTGGCCTAGCTTTCCAGGTTCCAAGTCTACCTACTACCTACCTAACTACATACGTAGTTCCTGACCGACTTACAAGAACGAGCCTCAAACCAGCAACTACTCCCTCTACATTACCCTCGTTAGCACCTGCCTCCCTTTCCCTCGCTCGAGAAGAGCAGTGGATTCAACCTGACTACTTCTTATTGTGGCTCTGTGGTTCTCTCTGATCCTCTCGACTTGGACACCCTTCCCTTTCTCTCTCATAATTCAACTCGTCTTCACAGGCATGTCTGCGTCGGGCTTCGTGTGCTTACACATACCTACTTTACCGTGTCATAACATTCTACTTCCATATTACCACTTTCTGTTACTACCACCTGTCTAACGGCCTCGCCTCTAGGCATTACGCACACGGCACTTGATGTACTGTCCTGTCTTGCCTTGTCTTGCCTGTACTATCACCGTTCCCATGGCTTCTTGCCTCTACTTGTAATTCTAATCTGTAGCGTTCGTCGGGGCACCATCAACCCTTTAGCTTTCTACTCCCGGTTCTTACAATTATAAACGTCTGTTCATCTAGCCGGGTTTTGTGACCAACCCGGCTTAGGACCCGGCATCTTTCTTCCGGTTGCCACAGCTTACAAGATCATCTATCTCGGCCCTCTAGACTCGGCAAAGCCCGATACTCCATTAATCTTTTCTGTTATCCCCTGGTGGCAAACGGATCCTGGGCCGTGGGAGTTCCTGTTGCAGAGCACTCAACACCTTGATAACCACCCGGAAACCCAACATCTTCCACCAACATTCTTCACTGTGATTCCTTGATGGGCGTATAGTTCAAGGTTCCAAACCCGAAGACTTGCTATATTAATGAGATTTGAGCCCGACCATAATTCAGAACGAGCCGTGCACTCGAATGCCCCTCTCGACAGATTGGGGAGTTGTCCAGTGTCCTTAGTTTTCGTACTGCTTACGCCCTGCATCCACGAGCTATGAATCGGAAACAAACGTCAATTGGACTCCTGGAATTCATTCATAACGGGAGACAGTGGATAGTGGGACGCAACGCAAATCCTGAGACGTTAGAACTGGGCCGCCTCGAGCATCCTACGAGATGGCACAAGAACAGACTGTGCTGCCCAAGGGGATTGTGCTCAATAACGAGACAATCTACGCAGAGATAGCAAGTTATGATGTGATACCTGTGGAACTAATTCTAAAGTCTTGCCGTGGTAAATTAAGCCCTCTTACGAACTGGACAATCAAAGTCGTCTAATTGATAGCGTAGTTTACTCCACAACTTCTCGGAAGTTATACGACCCCACGGCGAGGCGATTGGAGAACTTCTGGACGCGTCTGCTCGGCGGTGATCGTCGATATCTCTCCGGTGGGCTCATCTCGCAACTGTTCAAGGAAATTTCCGAGGAAACGGCATTCGTTAAGTTGCGTGGCCCTGTTAATAGATATGAACCTGTAAGTTGAACCTAAGCCTTTTTCAGCTCGGTCGCTAAATTGACATTGGGTAGCCTTCTCCAGCCTCTAGACCACACAATGCTCAACCCACCTCTTCAGCCTCTGTATCGAAGATAACCTCCAAATCTATAACACCTTCTGCCAAAGCTCCTCGTCCAATCTTAAAGAGGCCTAGAGGGACTTCAGCTTCAGGACCACGGCCAACCGCTCGATTTGTATCACCACCTGAACCTGGAATGGACGATGAGACCATGACTGTTAAGACGGCCAAGGATCTGGGCCCCCCAACGGCCAAGGAAGAAAAGTCAAAAGGACGGTCTACTAAGCCCAAGAAGAAAGCGGCGGCATTCATAGCATCAACGACATCTAGGAGGCGACCTGGAATGGTTCGAAGATCGAGCTCGCAACCTTCTGCCGGAGCTTCTGACGTCGGGCCTAAAGAAGGAGACTCATCGTTGGGGTCCAAGTACGATGGCTCACAGAGTTCGGTGCCAACAATACTAGAGAATCCAAAACAGCAACAGACCATTGCAAAGAAAGGAAAGGGGACTGCTGGAATGAGTACGAAGGCCGCTGGGAAAAGGCCCATGACCCAGCCACAAGCCGAGAAGACAGTGCTGAATCCTGTAAATGTAGGGAATAGCCAGTCCCCAAACGCGCCCCCCTCGGTCAAGGAGATCCTAGCTAGGGCAGGTTCGGCAGAAAAGGCTACGGAAACTACTGGACGCCGCCCTAAAACTTCTTCACCTGCTGCTGTCGCTCCAAAAATCAAGTCGGAACAACAAACCCTGCCATTGATGATCCGGTCTTCCTCTGATGCTGGTCCTCTACGTCCGGCTTCGCGAGAGACGAGTCGATCGTTCGTCCCGTCATCTAGTCTAAGGTCATCTACCCCAGCTAAACTTGACACTTCCGTTGTTGGTCATGGGACAATATCCAGCTTTAAGGACGATATTCCCTCTCAAGCTCGCTCAATTGGTGAAACTGGAGAAAGTTTCCAAGGGACCCACGATACGACGTCGAGCGCACGTAGCGTCGCTGGATTTAGCCAGCCTACTCCGCCCAGTTCTGCGGCTGCAATACCCCTGGGTCGTACCAAGAGTCAACTGTCAATACTGCTGGACCGTAAGGTCGAGAACCCAAAATCCAAACGCTGATGCGCACCATAACGAGATGGTGTCATTAGTACTCAGCCAACTTCGTTCTCGCCAGGCGAGATCATGAGTTCTTATCATGCCAATTTTATACAATATAGTTTCAAGGGAAGGAAAATGTAGAAAAAAACCAAACACAGGTATATTGTTTTCGATGGCGGGGTCCATATATGACCCTAAATACAGCGGCCTAAGGCTATAGAAAAGGTGTTACTGCATCACTGGCTTTTACACATAGCACTGGCGTTAGATTATTTTATGAGGCAGCGATTATTCAACCTCGTGGGCACGTCTTTCTGACATTTGTAACCGCAGCAACATAGAACTGGTCTTGATGTAATGAAAAATGCCCGGGCTGTGTTGATGGAGGGCGGCAGATAAACTGCGCTTCTCAAATTATGATTCCTAGCATTGCTTCTAGTTACGTATAGAACGTAGAAACACCCAACATCATATCGGAAACAAAACATCTTCGAGGATTTTTCTCGGGGAGAGTTGGCATTGGTTTGGCGATATAATTGGGAGACAAGCTCAACAAAACGTGTAAGCTCAACCCCTGTCAGTTAGACTACCTCTACCACGCGGCGGTACAATAACACCCAGATATCAAATACCTACCCTTCGGATCACCCGCGCAGACATTGAGCTCGCCTCGCTCGCCTTGCCCGCCACCACGCCACTGGCAAGCATTAGCCAACGATGTCGTCCACCTAGCCTATGCGCCGCCGTATAATGCCTGTCAATATTTGAGCTTGGCTTAGGAGATTTATAGCACACTAGCGTTGTTGTATGCAAAAGAATGCAGCTAAAGGGCTTCTATGCTAGGTTTATGTTACAGGCACTTACACGCATGCACACTTCTTCCATTTTCCTACCCCCTTCCAGAGCCCTTTCTTTACTTGCAGACTGCAGATATCCGGTAATCACCTCGTCTTAGTAAAGATGGCTCCATATCCACCAGCAACGCTAGGCGATGCTCAGCAGCAAAGAACACGACTGCAGACATCTGACCCTCGCTAATCATTGGGTAAGATGGAGTTAACAAAATACGGTCTGCCCTAAAGAGATATTTTCTACCACCAGGACCCCCACGGCGCTCGGAGACCGTCGAAACGGTATATCAACTACCCGAAAATGTCGGTATCAGCATCCACGACCTGGAGAATGCGCATCATGACGATGGCCAAATGACTCGATCATTGACCTATGATCAACGAGACTGTGTCTCATGGGGCAGTTCCACCTGGAAATTCTCTCCATTCTCTATCTACTCCCTCCCGGTTTGCTGCCTACCTGCCTAGTGAATGCCGTAGATCCCTTCGACCCTTATATAGGTACAGGTTACTGGCGCAAGGTCCCCCTTGCTTCGATTCACGGCCGCGGGCAAAGGCGTCTTTTTTTTTGCATGCTGGCGACAGGTTAAGCCAGTATCATGACATAAAAATATCCTTTCACCGCTTCAAGTCTACCTATAAGTACAGCACTGTGATTATCTTCTCCTTTACCACTGGTTTATATCTAAATAGGTTAACTCCACCGGGATTGTTAGACCGCTCCCCGTAGCTTCCCAGAAAGGTCACTGACCTGTCCCGGGCCTAGACCAGAAGTACGTGGGGGACCATGATTAACCCTACCAACTCTCTCTGTCTTGCTGAGCAGGCAAGGAAAGAAAGGAAAGAAAAAGGTTAAGCCTGCTTGGCTGTTGTTCTACATATATCTCTACGCCTAGTGTAACGTCAAGGGGAGTACTAAGGGGTCGGTAGTTATGTATTCGGTTCCAACAAGTCTATCTAGACAACGCAAAAGAAGTAGTGCGCTACTGGTATTGAAGAGCTGGCCTAGCCACCTCGACCGAACGGTTGATTTATCACGCATCGACACCTCCTGAGATCACGTAGTTTGCATACTGGTGGCGGCGTCCGGAAGCAGAAGCTGTTCTGAGACAGAAGGATAACTAATCAAGCACCAAGACAGATGGATAACTGACACAATGTGGAAATGGTAAGTTGTGTTGTTACTCTGATGCACCTTGGCCACATGCGACGTGACGTGACAGATCATATTTTCCCTCTCCTCACCCCCTCCCCTGCCCATCATTCCCCTCAAAAACACACCCAAAATAAACCTAGATATACTGAATTAATTGTCCCCTAGCCGTTTTCGGTAACCCTTGTTTCTCAACCCCCGCCCGTTTCGAAGAGTATCCGCAATTCCGCTGTGAAGATCACTGAGATATATAGATTAGGAGCTGTTTCGACGGCGTCATACTAGAAAGTCTAGGAAGAGTCCAGAGCTACACTAATCATGGATGTGGACGATTTGATTTAAGCTTATCAGAAAACCTAAATTTCTGTCCCACTCGACTTACACATAGATGACCCTGTTACGCGGGGAACCACCTACCTTCTTCGTAACGGCTCAGTAATGCGACGAATAGCCCCCATGGTCCAGGCGCAAGATGTCAGAGAACGTAGACATGTATATATCTCATCACGTAACTGTTTAAGAAAAACAGATCCCGGGCCGAATGCCTCCCTGTAATTGGTAGTGGGGGGAAGAAATATGATATGGACATATGCTTTGTATTACATACGTACGACACATTCAAACTCCCCACGACACTTAATTACACAATTGCTTTTATGTACTCGACAGAGGCGGGAGGAAGATGAACCAACTGCGCATGTCTGTAACTCCTGCCAAGCCCGCGAAAGCGTCATACAGGTGCTACTAGCCAGGGGCAAGGCAACGACTTGACAGATACATATCTCGACGTGTCGATCGGAGATCGCGAAATTCTGTGCAGTGTGTGTGGGGGTTTCAAATATATGTGTGGGATATTTGTTTTTCCCATGGGTGCGGTGCGCACGCGGGATGAGCCGTGGTGTACTTTGCCCTCGCTTCGCTCATGTGACCTCGCGGCCGTTATACGCCCTGGCTCCATGATCAGCAAAGCTCTCCCATCCCATCCTTGCTATTGGATACTTACATACCTCCTGCAGCCAGCGCGTGATAGAGACGTGCCCAATTACTCTACATACCTACCTACCAAAATGTCGATCTCGTGGGACTGGGTCATGGAAAGTAAACTGCTTGAATCTCACTTGTGTTGTGCTTTGTATGACATCGCATGTGATGACACGCATATTCACCCCATACTTGCTGTGCATCCGTGTCGATAGATAACTGCATAATGATACCACACACTCCATCTCACCAGGAGCTCGAATTACGTCAGATAAATACCGGTAGCTGCTCTGGTAACGGTAGGGACTCCGAAAGGTAGTGATGCCATCAAAGATTCTCCTTATGACACGGATTCATTAGATATGCTATGTTTTCAATCATTTGCCTGAGCCTTTCAGGCAGTAACAGCTCATATCTACAGTAGAATTACATCTTCTGTTGCCACCGAACTATACAGCTGGCGATCAGAGTGCACGAACCATTTGGCCCGCGATCCTTGCATCTTTTGGAATCAAGGCGAAGCCTAGAAGATATCCATTCAAGTTGTAAGTCATGGGCCAAGGGGCCAAGGGGCCAAGCTATGCTTCAGACATGAGCTGAGAAGGCAACCGAAGTGAGGAGAGATACTCACCACCGCCAAGTAATTGCTCTAATGAGTTGTGGATATTGCTTGTACGTCTGAAAGAAAGCGGCAAATAAGACACCGAAGACCAGATAAAGTGGTTTCGATTCGCCATCGTTATATATTAGTATCGAATTCAGGGACTTCGTCGCCTGACGCACAAGCCCATACCTGGCAGCCTGATGAAGTAAAATCGTTAATTGCGGAAGACGTAGTATCGAGTCTTCTCACTAGAGGCGAATGCCGTCTCCCCAGTGTCGCAACATGAAGCTGAACAGAGCATTGATAGGTGAGTGCTCAAGGCAGGCAATGAAGCTATCGTCAGCACATGATCACGGGACCACGTCTCTTCTGCACACGACGCAGAATATTTCAACCAACCAGATAACCAAGCCTCTCCATGTACATGTAGGTCATGTAGGTCAGTTATGGGTCTACGCAAGCCATAACAAGGAAAGACCCAGCGAATGCAGTCCCAAACAATCTTTCAATAAAGCACAGCACTCTAAGCGAATCAGACGCCGCCTCGACACCCGTCCAGCTTTACCAACCTAACCCAGTCCGCATCGCCTGATTCCTCCTCAAAGTAGACAAAAGAATGAAGATCGCTCGCCCGGCTCTCTCCTTCCGGGCTCTTTAATACGCTTATAGGTTCGCTCAATCTATCCCTATCCCACTACGAACGCCAGATAAAACCAAATAAAACCAGTTGGGAACCTGGATTCTCGTTTCACTAAACGCCCAACAGCTATCGTTCACCTTGAACACATGAACCCAAATTTTCTATCAACCCACTCAGCCGTAACATTCATGTCCTCGGCGAGACAAGGCAACCAATATATTGACCGGCATAACCCCCATCTCCCATCGATCAAGTATACTCAAAGTACATAGTGCAAGAAAGTACTTCTCTGGACTTGAAAATTACTTACCTAACTCTCACCTATCCATCTATCTACGGCCTCTAATCAGCTGCCAAGTGGCAACACTACGCACTCCGCATCGCTCAGCAAGAGAAGAAGGCAACCAGTTGCGGCGTCGTGGGTGTTTCATTTTTTCCCCTCTCTAGATTAGTTGTTGATACTCACTTACCTAACCTCTACTACTCATTGGTACTAATATCACGCGATATATCGCGAGGGATCTACGAACTGATGAAAGAATTGGACTTCCGGCCCCCAAAGCTAACCACGTTCTAGAACACCTTGGGACTGCTTCGGGGATATCCCGATTTATTCATTTCACGACTGGGTGGTGGTGCCGGCGGCTGGTGTTATAGAACCTGAGGATCAGGATCGAGAATAGCGAATGTGAATGGATGGGTTACCTCCTTTCCCACTCTATTAACTTACCCGAAGGCGGGTTTGGCTTGGTTGGTTGGTTGGTGTGTTGCGAAGTGAAGCGAACAAGATGATCCGAGCCGAGCGAACCAACTATCATCCTCTTCTCTTCGGCCTTACAAAGGATTTAAGTATCCTAAAATCCGAAGCCATATTCTCCTAGGACCCGACCTCAGTGATGGGGTCAGCCAGCGACTGCGCCTGTACATTCTCGTGGAGACAACGGTAGTGTAAAGCTTCCCCTGGCATATCAGATCTTATGCTGACTTGGTCATGGCGACAGTGGTACAGATCTAGCCTATAATTTACGAGCCTGGATCGTTCTTCTAGATGGGTAGCGCTTAGGCAGAGGTTCACGCGGGGGGATGGATACCCCCATAAAATAGGGGGAAAGCGACCGGGGGAAAGCGACCAGGAAAAAACGTGAAAGAGATCCATATCATAGAAGTTCAGGAAATCATATTAGCTGTTCATCCATGTGGTTTGGCCATTCCATTTTGTAACTACATTACTAGTATATAGACGCCAACTACTAAGCATCAAGTTCCGCTAAATGCTATGCTTAAAAACTAACGGCCCCTACCAACAGGTCTCATGTTAGACTAAACACCTCGTTTTACATCCTAAAGACACCGAATCTCGTATCACCGGGTTTAACCTCATTCTTACCGCCCAAGGCGGCGCGGAGGCCTAGTCCGAGATATCGCCGCGTGTGCTGCGGCGGGATTACGCCATCATCCTATGTGCACATACAGAATTAGAACTGAAAGAACCAATAAGAGGCAGAAGTTATGAAGAAGGAGGAGCGATGTTACATGCTGGCGAGGCAGCCTGCGGTACATATGAAAATAGGAAGGGAATACCGTAGAAATAATCGAGAAAGTGCAAAAAGAAAGACTTACCCATAACCTCGCAGAGGAAAACACAGCGTCGCTCTCGCGCTCGATCCGATCGCGGAGCTCCGGGTCGGCCTTTTGCCCGACGGTCTGCATGACATTGGCGAGCTGCTCGCTGCCCATGACACCAATGCGCGCGTTGGGCCACATCCACAGGAAGCGAGGCGAGTACGCGCGCCCGCACATGCCGTAGTTGCCGGCGCCATACGAACCACCCACGACGACGGTGAACTTGGGCACGTCAGCGCAGGCGACGGCAGTGACGAGCTTGGCGCCGTGCTTCGCGATGCCTTCCTTCTCGGCTTGGGCGCCCACCATGAAGCCACTGATATTCTGTAGGAAGACCAAGGGGATGCCGCGCTGTGCACACAACTCGATGAAGTGCGCGCCCTTCTGCGCCGACGAGCCGAACAGGATGCCGTTATTCGCGACGATGCCAACCTTGTGCCCGTATATTTGCGCGAACCCTGTCACAAGCGTGGTGCCGAAGTCCCGCTTGAACTCGGCGAAGTGGGAGCTGTCGACAATGCGCGCGATGACTTCATGAATGGGCAGGGGCTTTCGTAGGTTCGTCGAGGCGATGCCTAGCAGCTCGGATTCCGGATATAGGGGCGGGGCGTAACTATCTGCAGGCAGTACTGCCTTGTGTGGCCAATTCAGGTTGCTGATGCAGCGCCGCGCGAGCACAATGGCGTGTGCGTCGTCGACTGCAAGATAGTCCGATACTCCCGAGACAGAGGTGTGCAATGTACCGCCGCCCAGCTCTTCAGCTGACACCTCCTCGCCCGTGGCTGCCTTGACCAAGGGGGGTCCCGCTAGGAAGATGTGGCCTTGCTTTTCCACAATAATGTTCTCGTCACTCATGGCCGGCACGTAAGCGCCACCGGCTGTGCATAGTCCCATGACGACTGAGACTTGGGGGATACCCTGCGAACTCATCCTCGCCTGGTTGTAGAATATGCGGCCGAAGTGTTCGCGGTCTGGGAAGACGTCTGACTGGTGCGGGAGATTGGCGCCTCCGGAGTCTACCAAGTATATGCATCTGCAAGTAATCAAAGTCTGCTGGTTAGCTCAAGTCCTGCGCAAGTAAAGCGAGGTGAACTAGGATAGGCATATACATCAACATACGGGAGCTTGTTCTCTTTAGCCACTTCCTGCGCCCTCAAGTGCTTCTTGACCGTAATTGGATAGTAAGTGCCACCCTTAACCGTGCTGTCGTTCGCCACGATAACACAGGTCACGCCCTCGACTACGCCCACGCCTGTGATGATGGCGCCGGCCGGGACGTCGGCCTCAGGATAGAGCTCGTGGCCAGCGAGCGGGGAAAGCTCCATGAATGTGGTACCGGGATCTATCAATGCGGTGACGCGGTCCCGTGGCAGCATCTTTTTCCTCGCAATGTGCTTCTCCCTGGCCTTGGCTGAACCGCCGGCCTGGGCAGCCTGTGTCAGCTTCTCTAGCCGTGCCATGGCCTCGCCCATAAGCCGCTCGTTTTCGCGAAACTCATCTGAGCTCGTGTCTACGTTGCTCTGCAACACGGATACCGCATTCGCCTGGTGAGGTGTCGTATAGGAGGAAACGGCTCGAGTGGGCACTATCGATGGATGTGAAGGAGCTCGGCGAGGGGCAGCTGTTCGTCGGGGGCATTGCCTACTCAATTGGCGGGAGAGACCCAAGAGGTCTCGCGAGGACCGTGACATCGACATTAGGGGGGGGAAATATGTAATTGGTTCCTCGAATAACAAGTCTCGATTAAGAAAGAGAAGGTCACAATAGAATGGAGGAAGAATGGAGAGGGGGGTTGAGTAGGTTAGTTGCTGTCGAGAGACTTGTCTCTCTAGTGTTCGCATTCCCCATGGGGAGGACGCGGGATGGCTTGCTCGGCCCGCTAGTAGCCGTGGGGAGCCGCGTCTAGCAGCGCACATCCCGAGGCACGTCTCTAGCCAGCATCAATCAATCTTCCCATCTTCAGCAATCTTTCTGCTTTTCATTTTTCGCCATTTTTTATTATTTTATTTCTTACGGAACTTTCAAGTCGAGAAAATACTTGCGAATATGGAAACTTTGAAGATAGTCAGAGCATTAGGACGCCTACGTCCAGCCGCAGCATCTCCTCGACTTTCTACAAGCGCATCCCCCTCGTTCCCCCCCGCCCTCCTCCAGCACACCAACCAACGACGATCATACGCCTCGAAGAAACACCCCAAGGGCTTCGAGGCTCCTTCCTCCTCTGACCTTGCCGAGCTACGCGAGCGTGTGCAGGAGTTCGTCCGCCGTGAGATCACCGAGGACGTCGCGTCACATACCGATAAGATCAATGCCTTCCCCAACGAGATGTGGCCCAAGCTAGGCGAGGCCGGCTTTCTGGGCATGACGGCAGACGAAGAGGTCGGCGGTCTGGCCATGGGATACCAGGCGCATTGCGTCGTCATGGAGGAGCTGTCGCGAGCCAGTGGCAGCATAGCGCTAAGCTACGCTGCCCACTCCCAGCTGTGCGTCAACCAGCTGCAGCTCAACGGGTCAGCCGCGCAGAAGGACAAGTTCCTCCCTGGGCTGATCGCGGGTACCGAGATCGGCGCCCTCGCCATGTCCGAATCTGGGGCGGGAAGCGACGTGGTTAGCATGCGCACGAGCGCCAAGAAGGTAGATGGTGGCTATGTGCTCAACGGCACCAAGATGTGGATTACCAATGGCCCTGACGCCGATGTTGTCGTCGTCTACGCCAAGACGCGACCGGATGCCGGGTCCAAGGGTATCACGGCCTTCATTGTTGACACCAAGACGGAGGGTTTCAGCTGCGCTCGCAAGCTCGATAAAATGGGCATGCGCGGCAGCAATACCGGTGAACTGGTCTTCGAGTCTGTCTTTGTACCTGATGAACACGTTCTTGGCGCTGTTGACGGCGGCGTTCGCGTATTGATGGAAGGGCTAGACTTGGAGCGTCTCGTTCTTAGCGCGGGGCCTCTCGGCCTTATGCAAGCCTCACTGGACGTCGCGTTGCCGTTTACTCATCAGCGAAAGCAGTTCGGCAGCCCTATCGCCCATAACCAATTCGTGCAGGGCAAGCTTGCCGACATGCACACCAAGTTGCAGGCGGCGCGGGCGTATACTTACGCTACCGCCAAGGCCGTTGACGAGGAGGGCGTCATCCGGACGCAGGATTGCGCGGGCGCAATCCTATACGCCGCCGAGCGAGCAACGGAATGCGCACTGGACTGCATCCAACTCCTGGGTGGTATGGGCTACGTGGAGGAGATGCCGGCTTCCCGGATATTACGAGAGTAAGTGACCCCTTTCCATTATGTAGTGCTCGCTCAGGGACAGTGTATGACTGATTCCCCCAACAGCGCCAAATTGTATGAGATCGGTGCAGGAACCTCAGAGATTCGGCGCATGGTTATCGGACGGGCGTTCAACAAAGAGTATGCACACTTGGGGGCATAATTGTCAATAAAAATCCTCGGGCATCCACGATCGATGCCACTGCATTCAGCCGGCATTTAGGTTTAGTTACAGTTACATGCATGACGCCCATTGTGGAAGTACCCTCTCTACTCATTCCTCTTATCCAAAGCCGGAATTTTTTCTATGAGGGCCGTTAAGCGTGTTGCTCTTAGAATAAGGCGGTCGCGTGAGGGTTGGGATGAACTACGGACAGGAACCATACGTCGCCGAACCCGCCCCACCTCGTCTTTCCAGGGCATTGACGTACTCAACGGCCCCGGCGCGTGGCCTCTCAAAGAACCGGCCCCTGCGTCAGACGTGGTCGTGGCGACAGGCAGTGTGCTATCGGCCTGTAAGACCATAATCGTACGATTTCCACGGGCCGTTCAACCACTCCCGAACGTAAAAGCTACTGATAAAATGGATAGTGCAGGTACTGCTATTAATCGGCAGCCGAAAGTCAGCATAGATGGCAATGCCTTATAAGTTACCGGGAAACGACGCCCCTAAGCCGCATGGGCGGATACATCATACTCCAGAGTAGTAATAGGAGGCAAGCGTTGAGTGCTTATATCCGTCTTTCAATGGTTTCTTTTTCTGAGCCCCTTGTGATACGAAATACAACCCGAGTCTTGCATCCAACATGCTGTCAGTTGCATTGCACCGGTCAGCCGGTGAGGCTTGGGAAAAAATTTTCTGAACATTTCCGGGAGCGACTTGAGTCGTTGATTGGCCATTGAGACCGCGAGAGATATGTAAGACATGTAAGACATACTCGCTCTGGAACCAACAGTTGTGAATGACCTCATTGGCCAAGACATCTTTAAGATTGACCAAACCCACGAAAGTGCCCCGCGCGCCGGGCAGGTTCATGTCAGTAATAAGCGACAAATCAAGATATCTAAAATGAGAGAGCCATTGTTTACTAGCTCTGTTCCATAATACATATTGCGCAGTGTTTAGATCTATCTTACTTCTTGTAGGTTGTTGGACTAGGCGAAGAGGACGGTCTTGGACGATTATGGAACAGGCTTTTCTTCTTTTTTTTCTTTTAAAGAAAAAAAAAAAAAAAAAAACTAAATCGGTGGGTTCACGAATGCACAATAATGAAGTTGTTTCCGCATTATGTGGTTACAACTAGTTGACTGGCTCGAGGACAAGACATTAAGCCGCCGGCCTAAGAAGAGAGATCAGGCTGTGGGGCGTATACAGCACAGGGGAATTTACATCAACCTATTAATGTCGTATATTGACGGCGGAGCACGGTGGTTTTCATGTGGTTTCGGTGGTTTCGGTGGTTTCGGATAACAATCTTTGGCAAAGGACATTGAGTAACGAATAAGCAAGGGCTTGAGGTTGTTGTGATCAGCAAACATACTTTAAGTGTAGGAATATCGTTGCTTCGAGGATAGTACAATACAATCCTAAGCGAAGGTTTCCCCACGATAATCCTACGTACCAAGGTGACATCCACTAGTGACTTTTCCCAACTACTTGTACAGCCGCACAGAGTCATTGTATGCCTTTCGGCCGATTCATAAGTTATCCGGGCACAACATGTGCTCAATCACATTAAGGTGGAGTCCTGCGGGCGGAGACTTGTCTCCATCAAGGAGGTGCCTTGATATTTCAAGAATGGCCACGCCCACGATATAAGCTAGTTAGTGACACATCTTGGCCTTGAGTGGAAGACTTATCCCAACCGGATGTACCATATGCCGAGAAAGTGCCTACAATGGTGTTGGCTAGCGACAGACATGGTCACCGATAGTAAGGGGTAAGATGCTTAAGCGAATTGAATTACATTCGTGCTCGACGCGTTCGGTATGTTGGCTTGATATTGCCTGAGTGAGTCCCGACAGCGTGAAAACCTTAGGCAAAGGGAGAGAAGATAGTCGCCAGAATTGTCGATCCCGCGCCCGATCCGAAGTTTCCACAATTGGGCGTCGAGACATGTGACAAGACCGGCATCCGGTCAACATGTTTTAAGGTTCGAGGCTCAATGATGGGCTTCGGGAACAATTCTGCGAATGCCGGGTGGAGGATTAGATGCTTAAAGCACTCTCTCTCTAATTTTTTTATTTTTTTATTTTATTTTTTCAAGTGGTACGAGCCACCTGATAGACCGCGTGACATGGCTTCTAGAACGGTACAACGCGCTTCACTCCTGATAAGTGGTTCGGGCTAGGCGACATCGGTGGTCAGCTATACCGTCAGCATTACGCAGGCAGTTAATTGCGTGGTGCATTGATGTTGTTGCTAGATTATGGTTTGTTTCAGTGTTATCCACCAATGGACCCATAGCAGTTGCTGTACAACTACCCGTACTTTGAAGCCGTAGAAGTGACAGGTGAAAGGTCATAGGATGGCATGTTTGAGAGTGACCGGTAAGCAGGGTTGGTGCAAGGGGTATCCCGGTCACTTGAGCCGCTCAGCCAAACCGTACTGAATGGAGGAGGGAGGCACGTATAATAAAGACAGCGGAGGAAAGATGACGATAGCGTCCGGTACCTGGCTATGATTCGGTATTTCATGGGTCTAGCTTACGGGCATTCTTACACCGGCGCAAACATCTAGCTGTAACCTGACCGGTGAGCCACTTTCACAAAGTCGGTCAAAGATATCAGTTGGCCACGAAATAATAAATAGTCGCCCTTCCCTCGACATTGAGGTAATCATGTACCCTCCGAGTTGGTTCGCAACATAGACATGGCCCGCAAATTAACTGAAAGCACTATGGCGGTAGGAAAGATTAGAGTGCGCCCCAAAACAGCCGAGAACTACAAAGAGTTAAGGAAGAGAGACATTTGGATTCGGAAAAATGCTGTCAACTGGAAGGACGAGAGGGTATGGGAAAAGATCAGGAGCCAAGGATGCTACCACAAATCAGACGAGATCATCGTCAGTTGCGGTACTGTTACGATCAACAAAGCAGAGGGTCCCAATCCCGAGGTACTAGTTGTCTACAACAGCAGGATTGGCATATATCAGTTACCCAAAGGTCGCAAAGACATTGGAGAAGGATACCTCGACGCGGCGATTCGCGAGACGACTGAAGAAACAGGTATTGCCGTTCGTCCTCTACGCCTTCGATTTGCTTCTAGATCAACACCACCCAGGGTAGCTGCCGCGGCAGGGGCGACAGTATGTGGCACCGAGGACCCGAGTACCGGGGTCACAAGCGGTCTGAGTAACGAGATGATTGGAGTTAGTGAGTGGTAAGTGAAGTAGACCCTTGCATTTGGCACACCTCGGGCAGCTGGCTGCTTCTAACGGGCTGCTCTGTCCGGGTTGTTGTCAATGTTGTTCGGCGCCACTAACACCCTTCTAGTATGTTAGACGGATATGCGTTGCTGGCCATTTCAAAGTCGATAACGTATGGATGACTGATCTTTGTCTACGGCAGACCCGGACCCTGCAACTGGAGCGTGGCGTAATATTCACTGGTATGCGGCCAAGCCGTGTGGCGGTCTTGAGCGCGATGAGGCCCGCATGCCTATACCAGATGATCGCGACAAGTTCTCGACGTTCTGGTTTAGCGAGATAGACGCTCTCGCGCTGCTCAAGCTAGATGACGAGAAATTTAGTGAGTCATCCCCCAACAGAGCCTTTGGCCGGTGGCTCCCGGATCTCGAGATCACATCGGATGAGGCGTCTGTGTGCTGGATAGAGCACGATATATTATGAGGCGACACCAGTCGAATGCTTACCGTTCAAGCCCACAATGCAGTTCTGCCTGCTAATTTTACGGTCGATGTAGTGGTCCGGGTAGCTTTCCAACACGCCCGCAACATGTCGACGGACGATTGGTCAAGCAACAAGGAGCTTGAGGGGGAGTAGGAGCTACTGTAGTGTGAGGAAGTCGGGGTACATGAGGATCACACTGCTGAAAAGGGGGCATAGCGGCATCGTGAGAAGATATTAAAAGCAATCTCGATACCAACGTACGGGCAGACCGGGCGAAGGCAGTGTGTGGAGGACAGGCAGAAAACGCAGCCTACCATCTCATTGGCAAGAGCTGAAAGCGTGGAAGTTTTCAATGTAACGTCGGTGGCAAGGTGCCTTGTTCAGGGCACGCCCATCTCTCCTATCAAGGCTGTCGTCATCCGCAGACGCGGGTGAGGGGACTAATTGCTAAGAATGGAGGGTGTATTTGTTAAGATAAGCGACATACTCAGGCAGATAATAATGAAGCCAATTTTCTTTTGATTGGGCGGATGGATCGCGACGGGATATCACAGGAGCATAGGGTAAGACATGCAGCCAGTTACATGGCATTGGTGATGGGAAGAAGCAGAAGCAGAAGCAGACAGCGATATGGACGGCGATGGGGAGGAATGTGGGAATGTGGGAATGAGGAGGAGATGAGATGACCTGTCAGAGGGGCAATACGGCACCACTCGGTTGCTTAGATTGTAGACGGCCCGGACGAGTTGAGTTGTCGGAGTTTCCAGGCCGAGCTTCACGAAGGAAGGTAGGCAGGTACCTACATGCATGTAAGCAGGCGTACGGTAGAAGAGACTCGGACAGGTTCACGGGTTGTCTAAGTATCCAATGTTGGCCAAGCCACATGCATATCAAGCCACAATGCAGCCATTTCCAATTCCGGGGGAAGGTGTAGGTGTGTACAGTAGCCTAAGGTACAGAGTTACGACAGGGTGATGTCATGCTTTTTGTCGCTAGTGCAGTGCAGGCATGTCAAGCTCCAGAGCTTCCCCTCAGGGTTAGGACCTCGCTTACCCCGCGGGAGTGATGGAAGCATTGGAAGAACATACCTCGGTTACGGTCTAGGTACCTACCTCCTACCCCACGGTGATCGGCATATGTCCATATGTACTGTTAAAAAGCACCACATACTTTCGTAGTATTACCCGATAGCATCTAACCTTAGCAAATACCTCATGCCAAACCCACTCTTCTCCATAGCTGCTGCATCTCTGTCGAGGCACCTGCCGAAGTCGCGAACCGCCGTTGCGACGGCTGCAGCAGCCTCTGCCTCTGCCTCTGCCTCTGCCTCTGTTATCAGAGCCGCTCCTCTAAGACCACCAAGGCTTCCTCTCCCCACTTGTCCATGCAACATCACCACTTCTCTTCTCGCATATCTGAGCTCCAGGATCATCACCACACAGACTGACAGCAATCTAGGTAGACAATCGACTGCTAGAAACATCGTCAACATGTCGACAATGCCGGCTCAACACGGCCACAGCGAGGCCTGCTGCAACATCCCACCTATCGTGTCGAGCGGCTACGACGCGAAGGGCAGCTACGACGAGCTGGGCGGATACAAGACCTGTAGGTGCAATCGGCCCTCATTCATCCATCTCTCCCACTCCTCTCCTGGAACCCTTTACTAAGCATATCGTCGAGGAATATGACAACCGTAAAATGCTAACTCTGCACACCCGTAGATGTCACCGGCCCGTCAGGCGCAACCAAGGGGGTCGTCACCATCTACGACATCTTCGGGTACTACCCACAGACGCTACAAGGCGCCGACATTATGGCTGCATCCGGCGAAACAAAGTATAAGGTCTTCATTCCCGACTGGTTCAAGGGCGACCCGGCCGACCTGTCCTGGTTCCCCCCGGACAATGAGGAGAAGCAGCAGAAACTTGGGGCTTTCTTCCAGAAGCACCCGCCCCCTAGTGTCGCGTCGCGGGTCCCAGGATACGTCAAGGCCTTGTCGAAGAAGTACCCCGACATCAAGGAGTGGGCGATTCTAGGCGTGAGCAGCACATATCACCCTTCTCCACCCGCGTCCTGATCAGACTCAACTAACCACTTCTGATTGTAGTTCTGCTGGGGTGGCAAAGTCGTTTCTCTCGTGACTGCCTCGCCCGAGAACCCTTTCAAGGCCGCCATCGAAGCGCATCCGGCCATGGTCGATCCCAAGGACGCAGAGCGTATCAAGATTCCCCTGGCACTCCTTGCCTCAAAGGATGAAAATCCCGAGGATGTTAAGAAGTTCGAGGCCAACTTGACTGGCCCCAAGCATGTTGAGACATTCTCGGACCAAATCCACGGCTGGATGGCTGCGCGCTCAGACCTCAACGACGAGAAGGTGAAGAGCGAGTACAAGCGCGGATACGAAACAGTCTTAAAGTTCCTTTCCCAGCACCTGTAGTTAATCCACTCCATTGTATAATAAGCTTTTCCGTTGGAGTCTCGTAGGCTGGCATTACGGTAACGCTGTTCATTGTACTGGTAAACCTACGTAAATAATCTATTCAACATAATGATAAAAATTCCATAGCTTTCAATATACTTGAAGAAAAACACGAAGCGAATTCCCTGTAAAAGATATCTCGCTATGTCGCTGCTTCGTTGAATATGTACTGTGAAAGAATCATCTCCATCAGTCAGAATCTGATATCTCGTAACCATCCACCTCACTGTTCCTACTTTGTCGCCCACTTGACTTCCATTGTTTAGTTTCATAGCCATTAGCGACTAAACAGTCCCCCTTGCCACTTCTTTTCTCCCCGGATTCCCTTCTCACTTGGCGCAGACTGCTTCTTGATCTGTGGGGGAGCCGGCGCATCCAAGAGCTCGAGGCGCACAACAGCCCATTCGCTCTTTAGTAAGTCGCTCAGACGGGGGAGATTGATCGCAGTAACGTCAGGGAGATCATTACCCCCGTGCTTCAGCCGAAGCATACGACAGATTGCGGCGGAGTTTGGAGCCAGAATGTTAACGCGCACGATTTTGAACCAACCTGTGAAGGCAAAATAAGAGCCATCACACTTGCGGAATCCAGGGAATTCCCGCTCTTCGAAGACTGCAATGGGAAGACATGCGGTGGGCTCGTAATCGATTGGCGGGGTTGCGTTGAGTCCGTGCTCGAATTCCCCAGTGGGAGGTTCGTCGGAGGCTGAAGTGAGATATATCGTTTCTTCCCGACTGCCCTTGTATTTCTTTTGTCTCGTTGTCTGGGTAGATGGAGGAGTAGGTTGCTCAGGAGTTCCTTCGCCGGGTTGATCCTCTCGCTTCTCATCTTTTTCATTCACAACAACAGCTGACTTATTTGCTCCGCCGCCGCTAACCGGTGTAGAGGAAGTTGATGCATGTACTTCTGTGGTCGAAGTCGGAGTTGGGAGGTGATCACCGTCTCCTCCGACCTCTTGGTCGGCGTGGTACTCATTGTCGCTATCACACGGTCCATCACCAGGAGGTGAGTTCAGAAGGTGAGAGAACAAATCCGATGTCTCTGATTCTCCCTCATCAGTGCAAGTAGGCCATCCGTTTGTGATAGCTGCTGTTTTGTTCTCCTCGTATTCAGGGAGCAGATGCAAAGCACGACGTCCAAAGGCAAGGTGATAACGATTAAAAAGTCGGACCTCAGGGTGAACAATCAAGATGTAAGAGAGGTCTTCTGGGAGGTCCTTTGAACTGTTGAAAGGGGAATAATACGAGTAGGTTGTAGGCGGATATTCCCAACCCATGAAATACTTCTTGATGTCGTCTCGATGATACGGGCCGGGCAACTTTTCTGATCTACTAACATCTTCGTCTTGGCTGCCGTGCTCGGTACCTTGGTGTAGTCGACTGAGGTCAGTTTCGGCTGGAGTCGACGTCGCCGGGCTGTCTTCAACTGAAGTCTCATCGCCAGCCTGGCGACGTCGGTGAGGTGGAATATATTTTTGACTCATGATCAGATCTTGAATGCAACGGCTCTCGCCCAAAAATCGGCCTAATTCAAGAGATAGATTGTGCCAGCCCCGGACGATAAGGTATAGCTGGGGATAAACTAGGTCAATTGATTTGCTGTAGTGTTTATATGAGGTAGGTTGGTCATTCGTTTATTCTTTCAAACTTCAGGCCAGGAACTGCTTAAATACTGGAATATTTTCTTGTGGAGGAAGGCGCAAACACGGCCGGTCTTTTGGCAACCGTGACGGGATAATCACCGCAGGTACCTACCGAGATAGGTAGACATTGTACATCATGTTAGACAGCAACGATCACGTATGTCTGTGTCGGGATATCCCTCTAATCGTAGCCTGACTGCCCAGGTATTTTGAAGTACACCTCGTACCTACGTGGCATGAGATGATATCTCAATAAGCATGTGCAAGATGAGCCCTGAGCTACCCACATATTCGAGATCATACATATACATTACATGACATAGACTTGCTCTCACAGAAATAACACGATACTGGGGTTGCGAATTGCCCAACTCCTAACGTCAATATCAGAGTCTATCATCAGGTCGTGTGTCTCTGCGTTTTCACGATAGCTCACACTTGGAGCCACGGTTATGCCTACATTTATGTCCATATACCCCTTTAACTAAACATCTAGCGTGAGACAAGCGAGTCGCAATGAATTACTAGACTAAGCACGGCGCCAGATCATTGATAGACTGCTGTTTTGAATTAGAGATAGAAATGCTTAAGCTCTAATATGATGTGGTCTAAGTGAAACAGTATCCCTTGGGAGCCGCACGGAACGCACTTCAGTAAAAACGGAGCTCTCCCTACCCCCTTAATCGACATGTCAAGTCATAATACACTAACGACTTCGAAACCGAAACAATCGAGAACCGTAGTGTAGCTCATCTTTCAGCAGTGATGCCCTTCAAGCATGTACAACTTCCGTATTTATACAGCGCCTACTAATATACACATGTACTCATCATCTATACATGCACATTCATTCCTTTCCGGTACCGCTAACAAGGAGCACAACGCTGCCCAACTGGCGCCGCAAATCCTCCTTCTCGACATCATGCGTATCTTCCACCTCGCCCCAGTTCCCAATCTGCCAATCGACCTCAATGCTCGCCATCTTCGCCGCCTCCTCTACGCCATACGGCTTTTTCTCACCCGAATCACCGGTCGCCTCCCGCACACCGACAAAACCCTCGCTCCACTCCGCAACCAGCCGCGCCGCGCCAAGTAAGCCCTTACCAGCAAGCACAGCTCTCTCCAACCCCGCCAGCTCCCAAGCATCCAGCCCCATGATCCACCCTTCGATGATCTGGCGCGTCTCCGGCTTCTGGCCACGCGGCATGATACTCTCTCCATCAAGCACAGGCTCGATCTCCACCCCCGGCCAGACCCGCGTCGTCAAGTACGCCACGACATCCTCAGCAGCCCTCTTCTGAATCTCCCGGAGCGTATTCCCGCTCGCATCAGGCGCATCATGACCATGCCGCGGCGGCGGCGCCCAGCACAGCAACGAGGTCCGCGTCGAGGTAGCGCATGAGCATGCGCGCGATCCCAGCCCGCAGACTCTCATTCACGGCCCCCCTTTTCCCACTGCCTCTCCCTCTCCCTCTCCTTCACTTTTCTTCTTCTCCAAACCTACATCCCGTCCCGCGTCGTCATCCGCGATATCCAGCGCGCGACACACGAGGCTCGTCAGGGGTATGAGGTGCTGCTTCGTAGCCTGCTGCGCCGAGACGAGCTGGTCCCATTCCAGCGCCAGCGCCGCGGCGAGCATGGGCTTCGACATCGGGAGGCGCACGATCTCTTTATTCGTCGGGCGCCGCAAGGGCCGCGTGTCGAGGTGGACTTCCAACGCCCCGTCGACCTCGCGCACGTGTACGTGTCTCCAGAACCGCCGGCGTGCGAGCGGGCTGGCCCCGCCTAATGTTGCTGTTGCTAAGGACTGTTTCCCGTCTTTGGCTGCTGTCGCGGTTGCGGAGGACGACCGGTTCGACGAACCCCGTATCTCCTGTGCTCGCTCTAGGAGGGCGGCATACTTCTTCCGTCTCTCGAGGCGTGTGCTCGCGCTGTCGGCTGCTGGACGCGGGGGCTGGGGTGGCGGTCCTGTGCCGTGGATGGGGGATACTGTGGCAGGTGAGGCGGGTGTAGAGTGGATGAGGCGGGCGGCGAGCGGAAGGGAGCAATGCCCAGATGACGATGCTGGCTGGCGAGCTGCAAGTCGCAGCGCGGCTCGTGTAGGCGCTTTCATAGTTGCAATTTGTATAGTCTCTTATTTGGTGGACGATGAGGAGTATCGCCTGAAGCCTGGTTTGAACAACTAGGAGGATTCCTGGGAGTTGAATCTCGACCTATAACTTCCTTATCGATAACATACACGGCGGTCGATTGGGGACAGCACGCACTGGTGACCTGCAATATCCGCACGATCTTCGTGATGAGACTACCAAGATATGCGGCAACTAGTTGAATTGATTGATGTTTTGATTTCTAAAGAGGACCGTTACTAGAAACACCCTAGGCTACAAGAAGGAGCCCAAAAAGCTTTCGAGCACCTCTCTTCAGAGGCATTTTAATTCTGTTTATACAGTAGATACTACATATAATATACGCTAAATGAACATAATTATACCATGTAGCCGTGATAGTTTTGATTAGCCCCCATTCTGCAATGTCTATTTAATTGCTTTCTGAAAGCCCTTTGTAATTTTTGTGACATGATACTCATCAAAACGCCAAGAAATGCCCAGTATGGGTGAGTGATTAATAAGGGGGTCTGCTGAGGTTACCAATTGTGTTCTGTTTAGACCTGCTATCAATGCCCCGGAGCAGTGACTGAAGATCCAAGGCATTGCTGACCATAGAATCGGCAAAGGGACTGGGGCTAGCGTTTTCGCCATCGCGACTCTTGACACTTCGCTTCTGTGTCTTCACCCCGTGATCCTGGAGTGAAATTCGGAGTGATCGATCTAGTCCTGTGTCGGGTTCTGGAGACTTTCCAACGTAGGAGGCGGGGAGAGGTGGTACTGGAGGAACCTCATCTTCATCATGATCACCAACGTCCATGGGATGTGATGTTAGAGGACCCCCGGAGTCAGAAAGCGCTTTATTCTCCCGAGACTTTGGTCGTGCTCGAGTCTGGTTCCCGTCATTGATCTCGCTGCCTTCAAGCGCTTGAGGGTTAAATGAGGCTTCAGAAGGCGAAGCGTCGTAGCTAACCATACTGTCGCTACTATTATCATCCTCTTGGACCGTGTGGACTGTATGAATTGTCTGCGGCCGGGCCGGGTCCCCGGTGAGTGCTGACTTGAGTTGTTCAACAGATGCGACAATACCTCGAACAGAGCCGCTTTTGTCGGAATTGCGAGACTGCACGCTTGACTTACGAGCAGCCTCATGTGTGCCAGCGTGTGATGATGGTCGCAGGTTGTTGCGCCCAGCATAGGCTGAACCAGGTCTACTAGTACCATGCCCATTAGTTACAGGCCCGTTGACAGCGAGTCGATTCCTCCTCGTAGCTGTCGTCCCGGTCTTAGATCCACTAAGAGACGCAGATTTGCTGCCCTCTTGTATAGTGGCGATGGCCGCCTCCCGGGTCCACTCCAATAGCATTTCTTCCCTAAACTTGACTGGAAGCTCATCAGGACCGTCAACTGAGGGCATCGTGCTGAGCGTCGAGCTCAGGATAGGACTTGCAAACGATCGGCCGGGTGATGCAGGAGGACTCGCAGGTGGCGAGATAGAGCCTTCTTGATAATTGGTAGAAATACATTCGATCATTGTCAGGCGGTTATCGAATGGCAGCAGCGCCTCCGACTCAATCTCATGAATAGATATATTACGGTGTTGGCTCGGTAACCCCGGAGTCCCAATACTTTGCAGTGAGGGGGGCGGAACATGTACTCCCTCGACCCAAAAGCCTTTGCGACGCCTTCGTGCAATTTCATCTTGGATCGCCTTGCCGATGGCGGAAGTTTCAAAGTCGAATTGTTCGCTCACAGCCCAAAAGTAGCCATGACAGAGGCACCCTAATCGCACTTTTGACAATGGTGTCTCCACTTCTTGTATATCTTCTTGGAGCCTAAAAACCATAGGAAGTCCGAACCTGGCGGCATTCACTCCGAGCCGAGTGACAAGCTTTGTCAACAAAATGTGAAGCATAGCTATGTCTGTATCGAACTCGATATACTGTAGTGTGGTGTCATATATAGCTAGATGTAGGAGTAGGAGAAAGTACGATCGAGACGGCCTGGTAGATTTCTCTCTGTTTGAAGCACTTGATACAGCTCTACGGCCCTGATTTGCGGAATGGCCCTCGCGGTTGTTTGATCGTGAAGCATCATGGCTCAGATCGTCTCGAGCCAAAAGGTCAGTTCGTGTAGTTTCCCTATCAAGCCAGGTGATGATTGCATCCACGTATGCTTTGCGAACCTGTCCATCAGGATCACGTAGTAGCCATTGAGATCCCTCCCATACTTGGGTGGGAACTTTATTTCTTCTCAAGCTGATATTACCGCTCAGTTTCGTCTTCGGGTTAGCGATCATCAAAATCGAGCGTATAGCTTTGAGCGCAGTTGCCTTTGCAATATCCTTAGCAAAATAGCTATCCAGCTGGAATTGTTCTTCTGACACATTTGCTGACGATGCAGCTGGGCCAGCCGAGTTACTGGGTTTCTCGGCGTTTGTTTTCAATTCAGGGGCACTAGGGTGCGGCTTCAAATGTGACAGTATCGCTAAAATCATGTCCGAAATTTGGTCAGCATAGTATACGTGAGTTGCAAGATCTCCCATGCATTGCTGAATACGGTCTAACAGATTGCGTTGTTGGGAAGCAATCTGCTCTCGGCTTTCTGATGTCGGTTCACCTTCACGACTTGTGCTGGATGAAGCACCATCTCGCGACGCGGCACAGTACCGCAACGTTCGCTTCATATGCTGTATCAAACCAAGGAGAACGTCGATAACACTTAGACCAATCAGGTTAATGTCTGAGCGTAGAAGGGCGCCGACAATGGCTGCGAGGGCGATGAGCTCATCGTTATTATCTTTGGTCGGCGGGGTTTGCAGCATCGCATCCATGGCCGTAACCACGATGGCGTACCGATCTTGCACTGGCGCCCACCTCGTGATCAGATCAAAGATTTTGATCGCCCAGCCACCATCTCCGCCACCATCAGCCCGAGGCTTGATTACTACCTCTTTCTGGGAAATGCGCTCTCGGGTAAAGCCAAGTAATGCGGTGGTGGCTCCATGAAGTTGCGATCGATTCGGCACTACGAATATTTGCTTCAAACACTGTAGTGCTGCCACACCTGTTTCTTCCTCGGCTAACTTGTCAATGTCCCCAGATGTACCGGAAATGGCTATTGGGTTCGTGTCACCACCGTTCTCTGCTGTCCTCACGGTTGATACACTGGTCCTACGCCGTAATAACGCGTTCGAGTCGACCTTTTCCTCCATTTGGGCGCGCTGCAGCAAGATATCCATGTAATCTTCATCGTCGGTCCAGAGGTTTTCGAGTACCATGGGAACCAGAACTTGGAGTTGCCGTCCAGACGCAGACGACAGCGCGTCTGATGTCGCAATGCTCTTGATAGCCCCTAGACCGGCGTTCCGCCAGCGAAGCGCAACGGATTTGCTGGGGGTCCCTTTTCCGGGGGTCACGCGACTTGAAGCGCAAGCCGCATATGCTTGAATTACCTCTTCGTATTGGCATAGATAAGCCTGGTCGGCAAACAGGGACGACGCGTCATGGTGTTCACAGAAAGTCTCGAAAGTTGGGAGCGAGGCCTCTACCATGGTGATGTCGTTGGAGCGGAGGATTAGTCCGAGGATTTTGAGGACATTTTGCGCGAAGAGAGGCAAGTCCTTTGGGGACTTCTCGATCAGGGCAGCGAGGATCTGCAAAGTGACCTGAACATTGCTAAAGGGGCACGTTGTGTAAGTAATCTACTCATGATATGTGTGCTTGGGGGTTAGGGGAGCACTCACCCTATTCGCAGCCTCCAGACGTCACTAGCAGTCTTCTTCTCTAGGAATTGGCCAATCTTCTGTATCTTGGAGCGTCGTGACGTGGCATAGAAGAGAAGATAGCTGAGCTCGCTCGAGTTGGGTTTGATGTCGACTGCACCCTTGGTTGTTCGCGGATAGCATTTGAGGACAAGGACTTGATGTTTAGGCCGGCATTTCTGCTGGATGGCGTTCATTGCCACCAAGACCAAGGGCCCGCAGCGAACCCGGCGACACGAGGACCCTTATGGAATGATGAATCGGATTAGGCGGGATCAAGAGGGAGACACAACGCGGATGGTCAGCG
Source organism: Xylaria sp. MSU_SB201401 (assembly GCA_002288965.1). Classification (NCBI taxonomy): domain Eukaryota; kingdom Fungi; phylum Ascomycota; class Sordariomycetes; order Xylariales; family Xylariaceae; genus Xylaria; species Xylaria sp. MSU_SB201401. The sequence continues at coordinate 236,008 of NPFG01000009.1, forward strand.
AAAAAAGGGCGAGGCAAAGGCCTTCGCCGTCGATTGCTGAGTCAAGGTCGAGAATAGGAGGTTACAGTGGGATAGTGACGATAACAAACAATGACAAGGCCGTAGTGTAGTTTAGATGACAGTATAGGAGGGTTTGTTGGTGGCGTAGACTTGGATAGGCAAGGTACGTCGAGGCGTCGCGAAAGGAGGGAAAATTAGAACGACGGTAGGTAGGAAACTAATAAGAAATGAGGTTGGTAGGTAAGTAGTAGGTACCCAGGAAATGACAACATGTAATGGAGATTTGGCATGACATTACGAAGGTACCTGAAATGTACCCGCCGCACCCGGATAGCACAGGTGCTGTAGGCGATACCTACCTGCTGGTACCTAAATAACTGCCTAGGTGCCTTGGGCGTGGGCTTTATCTCATTGGCCCCCTTCTATTCAAGTGGGCCGTATGTATGCCAGCAGTTACGGTAAGGCAGATAGATACCTAGGTAGGTACCTACGACTACTAGTAGTAGCTCCAGGCACCAGCTCTCTAAGGACTTGGGTACCTTAGGTACCTGGTAAAGTAGGTACCTCTACAGAAGATAGGTAGCCTTAGAGCAAAATGTTGGTAGGCATTTGATGTGAACCGTGAGAGGCACGTAGCGCCTGCATTCAGCACATTTGATAGCCGAGATTGGTACTGCACTGTAACAACCAGGTGTCCTTTTCACATAACGATAACTGATTACTGTTAGGTCGGTAGTACGAATTTAGGTATGAACGTAGCCTGCTTCCATTGGCGTGAGTTAGCGGCATTCCCCAAAAGGGGGTATTTATGTCAATACGCACCAATTAGAAACATTCATGTACATACCTGGATTGAACATGAAGAGCATTCAGCATATCATTTCACTGGCAGTATCTAATATGAGAAGAGATAAAGGGTGCTTTACTGAGGAGGGAGGCCTAGCAAGCAGGTGCAACAGAAGAGATCATCGTCACAAATCGCATCCAAGGCAGTAGCAGTAAAAGAATGACTAGTCACCTGGTCGTCGTCACTCTGGTCTGCCAATCAAGTGTTATTTGTTCTTCTATTCTGGCAATACCTGATACAGTAGGTAGGTACCAGCTGGCAGTGTCGCATGCACAATGTCCACCTCCTATCCGTACTACTACTATGTAAGAGTAATCAGCATGGCAAAGTTATCTTATGACGCCAGTGGTTTTGAACAGTAGAGGAAACAGGTGCCTCAATCAGCAAGCCACACCCGGTCCGCCACCGGTGATACATGCGTGTGCCGGCCTCTGGTCAATGTCACCCTAGTATTGCCATGCAGGTCCAAACAATCAACGTCATCCGCTGCTGTCAGGTGCTCGAGATGCATTCGATATCGCGGCCATCTACCTGTCAGACTATATATGACCCATGACCAACTCCCCAGGAAAAGGAAATAAAGTTAAATCCCTCTCGAAGCAATGTCTGAAATAAAGAACACGCACAGACGGGGTAAACGTCAACTAGCTGTGTGAGAACTGCCTTTACCTGCCATGTTCAACGTCCGGTCTTGATTAGCAGAGGGTGTCGCTACCGTTGACATGAGTTGGCAATTCATACTCGTATGAAAACCGGTCGTCCCATACCTAGCGTCTACTATACAAGGTGGAAAGGGCCATTTGTTTTATTTTCTCTTCTTTCTTGTCTTTTCTCGCTTGCTTTATTTTTCTTGAAGCCGTATGTTTTATTGCAATAATTTCTGCGAGGAGGTGATTGCTAATAATGGTGCCTTCTTGTTCACGACGACCCAGATACGGAACACCAAGTAAATGAGTATTAGTAGTACACCCCGAGACGAAGGAGACCATGAAGATTAATCGTCGCAAGTAATACGAAAGGGATAGAAATGTTTCTTCTATCAGCTGTCTAGATAAGTCTTGAAGACAGACTGTTGAGACAAGCCAAGCTGATTTGAACTCGAACCTTATAGCCAATTTGTCTCCCTCCATATTTCGTCCCTCCAAAATGTCACTGATCTCCTTCTCGTGAATGGCGGTGGTAATACTAGCCGTCATAGCATACAGCTTGCGTGGGTGGTTGCAACTCATACTACAATAAGGCCCAGCTCTGGGACACAAGTAAGGATTTAATCTGGGACTAAATGCTAAGAGATCCTTGTGTTATAACCATGGTATGACACTCTATCACAAGGGCTGAAATCAGGGCTTGGGAATGGCTTCTAATTACGATGATAAGTGGTCTGCTGAGGGTTTTCAATATCTTCCTTACCGATCACTTCCTTCCTCAGAGGCTGACCTTGACTTTATACTCAATCGCACCGGAATTCCTAGCCTCCGTGCTCTGCCAATGTGTCTTGATTCGGCGAGAGCTGAATAGCCTCAGTTTCAATAAGTCTCCATCATAGCAGCTTATGGCATCCAATTGCAAATGGGAAACAGCGTACAAGGTGTTCAGCACGTGTAATAGCAGGTTGTATGTAGGAAGTGCTCTACTATCGCAAACATCTAGAGTCGCCTTGCCTAATAGGGGCGGGAAACATCCGTGTAAGTACCTAGGTAGGCTCCGGGGAGATTTCGTGGATAGGGATCTCGGCCCGACCAGAGGAAGATCCGAGAGACGGCAACATGCCAACAGCGAAATAGAACAAGAACATGGCTATAGGTAGTTTAATTATTTCTACTTGCGAAGATGCTTCAGTGTGTTTCTTCGGTCAGTTATGGAGTAAACTTTGCAAATATAGAGACCAAACAAAGGGATAACAACCCAAATTTACTTTAATACAATCTTACCCGGGTCTCGCGTCATAAGGTACCTCGTACGACAACCGCAACCTGGCAACTTCATGCTACACTGGGTAATCGCATCCACCGGTATTGGTACAAAAATCTGCGGAAGATATGTATCACGGTGCAAGGTTTACCGGTAGTCTACTGTAAACACTTCTCGTAGGTCACGATTAGGACTCTTTAATTTATCATACTTTGGACAACACTTATCATACCGTAACCAAGATAGGTAGCCGCACACGCGGTGCATCGGCCTAAAGACTTAGTAGATGCTTAGTTACATTTTAGGAAACTGCGGGGTGATAGAGTTCTCGACCGCTGTGTCAATTGAACATGGAGCCCGCTCAAGCCGTCAGATAACCTGCTACTAGAGATCCTTTAGATTGGACATCTCGTTCTCATAGGCTGGTTGTGCACTCACCCTTACCTTGCAAGCTGTTACCAGCAATCACACTCCCAATTCCATGCAACAGATCATCACAGCATTCTCCACTTGGGCGAAATAAGCACTACCGTCTCCCGGTCCAGGGTTGGAGTTGAGTCTGTGATTTAGCATAGAGTCTTTTGAGTGAGCAACCGTTCTTGCTTTCGACAACCGAGACAACTTACCTGGTGAGAGGGAAGAACTGGGATGTTCAAGATGGTTAAGACCGACCAAAGTTCCGCCGACTCGCCTTCCCTCAATCTTCAAAAGGCTGGAAGCTGCCTCTCTCTCACGAATTGGAATCCGGAATATATCGCCAAGGACGAAGCTGAATTGGGCAATGCCCCACGGCGAAGCTTGGGCAAAGATAAGACATCAGATCAGGTCACACACGGGGTGGCCGTGTGCAACGCAGCGAGACTTCCGCAGCAGCCACCAGAGATGAACCCTTGTCGACTGGTTCTGATCGACCTACAAGAGTCGCATTACAGGCATTCGGCATGCCAACACGGTAGAGCAATGTGGTATTGGCTAGTGTAGCTTACCCTGGTGAGATATATGATAGTAGTGACGCCCACTTGACGTTGCGTAGGAATGTACCTGTCTGTATGTGTGTCTATCTTCGGTTTCAATCCACTCGCCGCGACTATAATCAGACGCCAGCCGATTCCAATCTCGATCGGTCCATACAGCACGGTCCTGTGTAGAGCCGCGCGCTTTCAATACCGTGCTAGTTAATACTACTGTACGACATTGCCCATCTACTGGGCTACCAAACATTCGGCGCGCTCGTAATATTCGACAAACCCTCGATGTCGACAAAGCGGGATGTAAGTAGCGGCCGCCCGTCCGGAGATGGTGCGCCACCCGTCACCACAGTATTCACGGATGGCGATATACCAGACCACCTGGCCGAAATGTCGGAGGATGAAGCAGCGCTGGCTTCACTAGGATATAAACAGGAATTCAAGCGCGAGTTCTCGGCCTGGACTTCGTTCGCTGTGAGCTTTGCCGTAATGGGGTTGTTACCTAGCATTGCTACTACTATGTGGTACGGTATCGGCTATGGTGAGTACCTGGCCAAGAACGGAGTGATCGTGAAGACGACGAAGGCTAATTCGGTTTGTTGTAGCGGGGCCAGCTGCTAACACATGGGGATGGCTCGTCTCCGTCGTATTTATCTTATGTGTGAGTCCTCGCAATTGTATTGTCGGCTCTGAGGCCTGCAGCGTCGGCCGGTACTGAACACTTCTTCAGGTTGCATTGTCTATGGCCGAGTTAGCAAGCAGTATGCCAACGTCCGGCGGCCTGTATTATGCAGCCGCCGTTCTCGCGGGCCCGAAATGGGGGCCCCTAGCAGCTTGGATAACGGGATGGTCGAATTGGTTCGTGCAAGTGACCGGATCACCCTCAGTAAATTACGGGGGAGGTAAGTCCAAGACAAAACGCAATCCCTTATTTGGCTATGACAGTACCGTTGACAATTCAACAGCTGGTATGATACTGGCCGCCGCGAGCATAGTCAACCCGAGCTATGTTCCAACTCAATACCAAACCTTCCTCCTCACCACTTTTCTCATGATCGTTCATGCGTGCATCAGCAGTATGCCGACGTTGTGGGTCGCACGCTTCAATTCCGTTGGCACCTCTATAAACCTCCTAGCGCTCGTCGTCATCATAATCATTATCCCAACTGCAACGACCAACGTGCCGAAGTTTCAGCCTAACAGTGTGGCTTGGGGCATTGAGAACTTTACAGACTGGCCAGACGGAATTGCGGTTCTTATGTCGTTCTTGGCAATCTGTTGGACAATGAGCGGCTACGATGCCCCCTTTCACCTCGCTGAAGAGTGCTCCAACGCCGCAATCGCTTCTCCACGAGCTATCGTGATGACAGCTGCCTCAGGCTCCGTTCTGGGTTTCGTTCTTAACACCTTGATCGCGTATACCATCACCGACATCGATGCAGTGATAAATTCCGATCTCGGACAACCATGGGCCGCATACCTAGTCCAGGTGTTACCACAGAATGTCGCTCTTGCCGTGCTCGCTCTGACGATTGTCTGTGCGTTCTCTATGGGACAAGGCTGCATGGTGGCGGCATCGCGGGTCTGTTTTGCCTATGCCCGTGACGACTGCTTTGGTGTGTTGAGCAAGCCCCTAAAGCGCGTCAACAAATACACCTTGACACCCGTCAACGCAGTGTGGTTTAACACCGCTGTTGGAATTGTTCTGCTGCTCTTGATCTTCGGAGGTACAGCGATCGATGCTATCTTCAGCATTGGGGCACTCGCCGCTTTTGTTGCATTCTCTATCCCCATCTTCATAAAAATTACTGTAGTACGGAACAATTTCCGGAGGGGACCGTGGCACCTCGGCCCATTCAGCCTACCCATTGGTATCCTTAGCTGCTCTTTCGTTCTCGTCATCATTCCTTTCTTTAACTTTCCTGCTGTTCACGGGGCCAATCTTACCCCTGCCGACATGAACTGGACAAGCTTGGTTTACGTGAGTCTCACTCATCCTTCCTTCTAGAATCGCAACATGCACCAGTGATACCTATGGTCAACTAGAGAATCTATACGAGCTAGGACTAATATATTGTCTCTAGGGAGCACCAATGCTACTCGTTATCATATGGTTCTTCGTTGACGCACACAAATGGTTCAAAGGACCTAAGATCAATATCAATGTGAGTAAAGGCTCCGAGCGTAGGGAATAGACGTAACTAACATTGGCACGAGCACCATATGCATTCTGTTGCGATTGAAGGCCTTGAAGCGACCCCAAAGAAGAATCTTGATGTTGAAAGCAACGGTTCTATTGGTGAGGCTTCATCCAAATGAGCGAAGCTATCTATGAGATGCGGCTCATGTATAAAACCCCCTCGAATCATATGACTAAAGATAGATACATTTGTTATGTAATGAATTAATTCAAATTTGGCTAGATCCGTTACGGTTATGGCTTGTATTACCATCCACAGAGGTTAATGTGTGCAGGTATCACCGCTAAGCCACTGTAGAGATGCGTAGTGTGTATAGCAGTCCGCGTGAAGGTAGCTATTCACAGATGATGAAGAGTAACCTAGATAATCACCTCCGTACATAGAAAATGCCAGCGATGTCAGCTCATTGGTCATTCTCCTGTGCTTCATTCATGCTCTTACTGCCTCAATTTCTCATCTGATTATACGAATGGGAATTGTAATTCTACAAGTCTACCACGCCACTATTTTCTAGCCTTCGAATTGGGGGAAAGATATTGATCTCGTCGGTTCTACGGCGAAAGATACTCGGTCGCTGTCTTTCGGCTTGGTCTATTTATGGCAACCATAAGGAAACATACAATACCCCAGAGCTACGCACACTCGAATAGCCATGATCTATCGCCCACAATACTTCTTCTCCAAAGCTCTAAGAGGTAGGTAGAGGATCGCAGTCGTCACAAAAGCCAACTCGAACCCAATATCACCCGTTATCTTCGCAATAGGCCCCGTAAACCACGCCTGCGCTACGCTCGGAACAACCAAGCCGAAGCTGAGCACAGAGGCGGTTAAAGCCGCAGCACCCCAGGGGAGAAGCGATGCCGAATTCCAAGCAACATGATCATACGTATCGTAACGGCCCTTTCGAAAAACAACGTGCTCGGTGATGAGGACAGCCACAAAAGCCGCTACCCAGTACGCGATCAAGGAGATGAAGTTCTAAAGACTCTGGAAGAATTCCGTCGCGGCCTTAATCAATACAGGGATCGCGTGCATAAAAACCAATAGGTCCGGATATTTTTTCTCGAGGCTGTAGAAAGCGGCCGAAATCGCCCTCGAAGGGGCGCGTCTTAAAAATATTGCTACTTAAGGCATTAATATCTCTCTGCCTGAGGTACCTATAATATAGGCCTATAGCTTAGTAATACAGCTTAAAAGAGGCTTTACCCTAGGCACTCTTAGGAGTAGTTAGGGTAAAATTATTAATATTTGTAGCCTAAATAATTACTTTAGTAAATCTAAACTTTTTAAAAAGTTTCAAATATTTAAAGCATCCATCATAGCTAGTTTAAAAGGTTAGTCGCACCTATATAAAAAACTTCAGCATTAAACCGCTAGGCGCAAATACTTACCACACTAGCTAGTATTAGCTAAGATATAAAAGCTATAAAAAACCAATTACAACCTAGTATAACGCCTAAGTAACAAGCAGGATTAGTATAAGACATAGGAAAAGAAGGCAGCTATATTTTAGAAACGCTTATATAACTAGAAATAATTTATTAATATTATTAAAGCGCAAGAAACTATATAGGAGCAGCTTATCTAAAATCTATAATCATAATAAACCGCCTAAGTAATTAAAATCAAAAAACTAAAAAACTAACTAACTAGTACAGAAAATAAGCTACAAGTAGTCTAAGATTATTAGTAAAAAGAATATAAATAAAAAGCAGAAAAAAGAAAAGCATATTAAAAAAAAAAAGCTAAGCTAAATTAAATCACCTATATATACTAAAAATAAAACACATTTTTAATAAATGAGCTAAGAAAAGGTAAGCAACCTAGTAACTATTTAGTTCCTAAAGCTAAGTGCAAAATTAAGCTAAAGGCTTAAACCCTCACCTATTTGTACTAAATAGTTACTTTTGCAAATAGTATAGCAATATTTAAGAGATCTTATAAATAATTATAATTTAAAAAAAATAAAAAGATATTTATGCTACACAGTATATATCTGCCTAACTACTAAGCTCTCTTATATTATATTACAGAATATTTTACTAAAATAAGATATAAAAATAGAGCTAAAGATAAAAGCAGAATCAAAGCTTAAAGACAAAAATAGAAGTAAAGCTTAAAATAAAAACAGAAATAGAAGTAGATATAAACCTATATAATCTATACTAACACAATTATAACAACCTTAAAAAATATAATTTAATATAAATATATAATTAAAAAACCTAGTAATAGGTACTAATCTATATATAAAACTTATAATAGCCAAACCCTTATTTAACTTATCACAAAGAATTATTAAGCTTAAAACAGATAATAGAATTCTTTATAAGCAGCTAGCAGCATTTAAACTATATATAAATATAATTATTAAAAAATTGGTTAAAAAGGGTATAAATAACCTACTTAATTAATAATAAAAGCACTACTTAGGTAATAAACTATAGAGTATAATGACCTTAACTAGCTATAATAAGGGCTTAATTTAGGGCTTAGAAATAGCTTTAGATTATAATAATCTACTATAGCTTGCTTAGGTCTTTAAAGATCTAATTAGATTACTTCTAGCCTTATAGGCTAGCTTAGGTTTATATATACAAGTGCCCTCAGGGGTCCTAACCTCTAATCTCCGTATATAGTAATATAATAAGTAAAGGCTAAATAGCTTCAATTTAAATAGCTATAAGACATACTTAATATAAGGGCATATAACTAAAGTGTTTACTAAAGCGTACCTTTAACTAGGCTACACTAAGGGTACTAATATTTAATATATATAATACTAGCCTAGGGACTATAGTAATAATCAATTTAAGTAAATAGCAATTTTCTTTTTGCATATTACCGCCTATTTTAGTTATAATATTTATAAATCCCTATAATATTTTTAAATATTCTTTCCTTTTTTTATTAAAACTATTTCTATTAAATAGATTTTAATAGCAATCTTTAAATATTATTAAATATAAAAATAAATAATAGAAATAAGTGCTTAAAAAATTAGACTTAGATATTAGTAAGGTATCTTTGCTATTTATCTTTATTAATAATATTTTTTAATATTATATTTAAGCTATTAGAATAAATGCTCTACTTCTAGTAGAATTATATAAAAATATAGATAACTAGGTTCAGGCTACTATTAAAAGCTTATTTGCCTACCTAGACCAAGCATATACAGCTTAGCAGTTGTAGAATTATAAACAAACGCAACTAATATATTTATATAGGTTTACTTTATTATAGCTATAAGCAATCTTTCTTAGAATTTATATTATTATCTCTACTATATTTACTTATATTTATAATATCTCCTAATACTATATTACTACTATTAAAATAAATACTTTATTATTAGCAGTATTATTAAATAGCTAGATTTGATCTTCTTTTAAAAGGCTATTTGCCTATTTAGGCTAAGTACATATAGCTTAGCAGTTATAGACCCAGGAATAGATGTAACCAATATACTAACGTGGTATTTCTATTATATAGACATATATAGTCTTTTTTAAAATTAGTATTATTATCCTCGCTATATTATATATACCTATATTAAATATAGTAGCTAATTAAGAATCTTATAAAGCTTTACTAATAATTATTATCTAGCTAGCAAGCTCTATATTATCTTTTACTATATACTTATAGGTTAGGACTATAAATAAGTCTTTAAAAGCAACCCCTAGTATTATAGCAGACTTATCTTAAAATGTTGTAAGCAATTTCCTTATAAGCATCTTAAATCTAGTAATAAGTCTAGGTAGTCTAATAACCTTACTAACTACTATAGTGGGGTATAAGAGGTACTATTATATTATAGAGGTTTTAATTATAGGTACTAAAAAACCCTGGAGATATTAACAACCTAAAAATATAGTTTAAAGTATATAATATAATAAAGTAGGGCAAGCAATTTACACTTTTTAAAATCTTATTATTATTTATTACTAAATTTAGTACTAAAGTATATTTTCTTCTCTATTAACTATTATAGCAAATAAATACTATATAATTAGAATATTAATATATAAATCCTATTATATAGGTATCTAATATTAATATAACTAAAAAAAAGTAGTAATAGAAATAATATATAACTTTTTATAGCTTACCTATTAGTACTATTTATATCCTATAATATATTTAAAAATTATAAGTAAAAGAGGTATATATAATAATAGCTCTAATATATTATTACATAGTTAAATATTATTTATGCAACCTGTTTCTATAATAACACCTAGTTAGGGCAAACTGCTATTATGGCAAATCTTTAGTTGCTATTAAGCCTAGGCTCTTTAATATCTTATTATATCTTTTTCTATCTTACCGCCTTACCTATAACCCTCTTGTGCTAAGCACAAGCTTTTAATAATTACTTAAAAGGCTTTTAATATATATATCTCCTCGGCCGTGTAGCACTAAATACGACCTACTCCCTTATTACTCCTTCCGCTTTATAACTATAGCCTATAAAGTATATATATACTAATATATCTATACTATTACTTATATAGAGGCTAAAGGAATGTATTAAAGTATATTAGACCTTTACCTCTCCTAATAATATTGCTAACCTCGACCTTTTTATACCTATAGCGCTAGTAATAATTGTAGCCAATATTTATAAAATAAGTAGTAACCTTAATAAAAAGTTTATTAAAATACTCTTATTTAATTTTAAAAAAAAGGTAGACCTATTAAAAGAGCTAGTTAAAGTAGAGTTAAACAATTATAAAAATAAAAATAACTAAACTAATTTATTTATACTAAAATAAAAGCTATATAACTTTTTCTGGTGCTATTATACTAATAAAAAGATACTAAAGTATATATATTTATAACTTAGTAATAAGAGAATAAAAATAAAATAAGCTTATAGCAGCCTTAAGCTTATATTTATTAATATATTAGGGCTAGGGCTAAAAGAGCTAAAAAAGAATATTTATAATTATTAATACCTATTGCATTTAAGAAATAGCTTTTATAAAAATCTTTGCTAACTTATAAATAAAGTAAATAAACTAGGCTTTACTATATATTAGATAGAAAAAAAGCTATACTGCTACCTATATTATTTTTAATAACCTAATTAATTAGGCTAGCAAAATCTATACTTAAAAAGCTATAAGCTACTTATTTAAAGAATATAATAAATATAGTAAACTATTATTATTTGGATTACGTTTATTAGTATTATATTAGAAAAGCATGAATACTATTAGACTATAAAGCTGGTTTATTTCTTTTGCTTTTTTTAGTAATCTAATTGTTTTTAACTTTTAAGAGCTATTATAATACTACCCCCCTACCTCTTATATATAAAATCTGCCTTTGTTTAACTTTAGTTATTATTATTTAGAAGCTCTAGTTTTATAAAATATAAGTATAGAATTAAAGTAAGGTAAGGTTATAAAATATATAATAGTAGTCCTTTTATATTTTATATAAAAAACCTGCTATATTATAGCTTTTTATATGTTTATATTATACTAATTGCTATATAATAAGCACCTATACCTATTAATATTAAAATGCTTATAAAAAGTAGTATTTAATTTTTTTATATTATTATATATCTTTAAATATATATAATAGTACTAAGTAGCATCTTAATATAATAAGACTAAAAAGTAATCTTTAAAGTTAGGCCTAATAATTTTATAGCAGATAGTAGTCTTAGAAATAAATTAAACTATTTGCTCCTATATTATTATTATATATATATTTAAAAGAGTTAGCTATTATAGTTAATAATATAAGTTTGTAATATATTTTTAAGCGCTATTTTACTACCTTTAGTAAAACCTTCTGCGCTCTTTATATAATTAATATATAATTAGACAGAGGGGGGTAATATTTAGCTTATTATAGATAATATTAAAACTATTAAGCGTAGTCCTAATAATAGTAGTATACTAACCTTATATACGCCCCCCTAAAATACTTCTATTATTATAGAAAAGCTTGTATTATATATTAAATATATCTTAGAAAAGTAGTCTTTTATTGCTAATAGAATTACTAGATATGAAATATATAAAATCGAAGTCTACTAAATAAAAATTGTTTACCTAGCAAAAGTATAACAAGCTTTTGTTTTAGCTTTTTAAGAAAGCTTTTTGCAGTTGTAGTTAGCGTCCTATTTATTAGTATAAGAATCTCCTCTGCTACGTTTTTAAGCTACCTCCCTTTGCTATATATAATATGTTAAAACCTGTAGTATTATATACTTTAAAAGTGTATACTATACTATTTATAGCATATAAAACAAACAGTAATAGTTTTTAGCTTAATACTGTGAGCTAATACTTTTTATTATTATCTTACCTAAAGACCCCCTAACAGTTGCAATAGTTAGCAATACTATTAGCTGTCCCGTATATCTTGCACTTTGCTAGTATTAGATAAGTCATATAGCAACTTAGTAAAAAACGACTTATTTAGATAAATATTAACTATAATACTATAAAATTACTAAAAGATTCTAATAGTTATTTAACTAGTAAAGCTAGTAACTAATCTATAGTAAAAGCAGTATAAAATATTATAAGAAATTATAATGCTATAATTTTACATTTTGCAGTTATAGTAGTTATTAATATAATAAGCTCCTATCAACTAGAACTTTTAACTAATATTAGTATAATAGGTTTTATTTATTTTTTATATTTAGTTTAAAGGTAAAATAGCTGCCTTTTTAAAAGCTCTCTCTAATTAAAACTAAATCTAAACATTATAACTGTAAGCAAGATTATTATTCTTATATAACTATTAATCATATAAAGCAAAGTAACTAGTAAATGCCCCTTATTAGCTATACGTTTCTATTAAATATATAAGCTATTGCAACTTTTACTAGTTATTAAAAGTATTATAACAGATATAATAATATTATAGTTATATATAAAGATTAAGTTAACCTTAACTCTTACTTCCCCTTTAAAATATATTATTAGTTATTATAAGCGCTACTTATTATTGCTAATAGTTAAGTTATTATCTAAAATTATAAAGATATATACCGTTGCTACTGTTATTTTTATTTATAAAAAGAGCTAATCTCTTATTAGTAATAATATAAAAAACTATTATAACCTGCTATTAACAGCTTTCCTTATTTTATAGATTATAGGTAAGAATTTTTAATACTACTTTTTATAAAGAAATATTTTGCTATATATTTAGGTTTAAAAATTAAATAAGATCTTTATAATATCTATATCTACCTAAGGTGTAATATAGCAAGCTTTTTAAAAAAAGTTATTATTAAATATTTTAGCTATTGTACTAAGCAAAAGGAGGCGGTACTAGACCTATATAAGTCTAGTTATAATATACATATATATAGCAGTTATAAAATAAGTTTTCTACTATCGGGCTTTGTTAGCTATACCTACTATATTGTTAGTAATCTAATTTAGCTTAACAAGTCTAAACCGCCAGATATATTAGTATTATATATATACTAGTATTATTATATAGCTTAACTTTTAGCAGGATTTTAGGCAAAATACTAAATATAATCTTAGATTATATTATCTTTATATTTACATTAGCAAAAGTTGCATCTAATATTAACTTTATTAATAATTATATGCTAAATACTATAGATTTTAATTATACTTATAAGAATATTACTAACTTTAGTAATAAATATAATAAATATAATAAATATAATAAATATAATAAATGTAATAAAAGCAATAAATGCGATAACTATAATAAAGAGCATACTAATTAGTTATTAGCTAGCACTCTAAAAGGCAAAAGTTTTAAGCCTTTTTAAGCTATAAAACAATCACCCTTTTATAACTACTATATAAGGCATTAGCTTTATATATATAACAATAATAATAATAATAACAATAATAATAGCTAAACGAGTTTTAGTATTTTTAAAAATAATAAATCTTAAGTTTTTAATGCCTTTAAAGCGCGAGCTTTACTAGATATTAATATTATTTTTAAAGCTTATAAGCTATAAATAAAAGCTATATATAGTGTACTTCTATCTTTTTAACGCCTTTTCTAAATAACTATGTAAAAGATTAATGTAAAGGTATAGATATTTTTCTTATTTATATAATACTGTTTTTATAGCTTAGACTGCCTACTTTTAAAACTTTGTTAAATATAATAAATATAAATAATTATAAATACTCTTTTACTACTTTAAATATGCCTTTTTATAGAAATAAATCACCTAATAGCTAGCTAAAAATAAGTATACTATATTAGGGGTTTACTTATACTATAGGATTAGTTGCTATAAGCCTATTGTAGCACTATAGCATTGCTACTATTATATAGACCAACTAACCCGCATTAATATCCGGAGTAAGACTTAGCTTAGCATATAAAGATTATTATATATATATTCTTTATTAACTTTATTTATAAATTATTGCTAAGGGTGCTAGTAGATAAGCGCTAGAAGACTATTAAAGCTATTATATAAGGGGCTTTAAAACCTGTGTCTTATATATATTTTATTAATACTAAGTCTGTTTATAATTAGGTTAACTGCCAGTTTTTTATATATGAACTAGCCATCTAATCTGCGACCGGCGACCTACTACTATATACACTTATCGACTACGGTATCACATATCGTCAACTATGCAGGCATATAAACTCTAGTATATTTGTAAAGCTTGTCTACTTATATAGATTTTGGGACCTAGATGGCCAGACCTAGGGCATAAAGCCAGATTTTATTAAGTAGATGTTTGTTGCTATAGGGATATTGCCTTCTGCTATTATTATAAAGTAGTCTTTTTGCAGCTTTAACCTAGCTACTCTTTATACTACTTTTAACTATTACATTCTGCTTTCATTAGTTTTATTAGGTTACCAACTATAGTAAAACCTTGGTCTACTTAGTAGTATTACCCTAATACTGCTCTTTGCTATTATATTCTTATACTTAAAGCTTAATTATAACCACTATAGGGCTAAAATAGATTGTGCAAAGTTATAACTTATTATAAAAGAAGTATTATAGCTTTTTAAATAATACAACTTATACTACATACTAATTTAAACTGCCCACCTTTCTAATTAACTTAATATTCTAGGTTAATAATATAGTCTTTATATTAAATCTATTTTTATATTATATTTGTTTAATGTTTTACTAGTAATTTATAATAGTTTAAAATAAAAACCTAACTATAATATAGATTTAGAACATATTTAAAACTTATATTAAAAAACAGCTAAAATAATATATTAAAGGGTGTAATTAAAAGTATTTTATTAGCTATATAGCATATATTTTATTTGCTTAATAGCTAGCTAAACATATAGGTAGAGCTTATATTTATAAATAGAAGAGAATTTGGTTATTTTTTTTATATTATTAACCTAAAACTTGCTTTAGCTTTTTTACCTTTTAAGTTTAGCATCTTTCTAAGCCTAATATATATTAGAAAATGCCAAATATGCCCAAAAGTTAAAAGATTACTTTACTTTTAGCCTTTTATAATAACCTAGCCTATATAAAAAGCCTTTATATATGTTTAAAGTAGAGCTATCTAAATATTAAATATCTAGATCTTAATATTTATAATCTAGACTTAATCTTATATATAAATATATTTCTAATAATATTTTATAATTATAATATATATCTACTTAAATATTAACTAGTGTTTAATAAATTAGTATTTATATTAAACCCTAAGAATTTAATAAAGGAAAAAGTCTACTATATTTAAATCCTTAAAAGGAAATATTATAATGCCTATATTATTATTTCTATTTTTTTAAAGGTATATCTAATTTTTATCTTAAGACTAAAGTTGTTAAAGTATTTACTAGCCTTTTAATACTTTAAAGATATAAATAAGTATAGTAACAGGTATAAGCAAATCTAAAGCGGAAATAAAAATAAGCTAGTAATGCTGATAAAAGAAAAATAAAAGTAATAGTAATTGTTATCTTTAAATATATTTAGTATACTACACCCTCGCTAAAAATAGCAGTCGCTTAGTAAGCTAGTTAATATTTTAGCAGAAAGCACTTTGCCAAAGATTATAATAAAGTAAGATAAAATACACTAATAAAATATACTATTAGTTTAATAGTACTAATAGATATAAAATTTAAAAAGCTAGCTTATATTATTAAAAAGAGCTAAGCAGCTGGCTTATTATTAGAAAATAGTAGTATAAGCTATCCCTTTTAGCCCTAATTAACTATATCTAGTTATATTAGTAGGTATAAAGGCTAGAAAGTAAAGGGACTAATAATAGCCAGATTTAAGCATTTTTCTTAGGTAATAATAGAGATAGTTACTATTAGGTCTTCTTCTACCTAAAAAACATCGCAAAATTTATACCTATATTATAGTGCCAACCAGCTAATAGTAATATCCTACCTTAATATAGATATAAGCTTATTATATTTAAGCTTGATATAAAGCGTGATAAGCTATTATAAGGGACTGCTATAGCTCTAGTACAAGTCTGCGGTATATTATCTATTTAAGGATAGGCTATATTTATAGTAATATCTATTTATACTAAAGCTGCTACTTATTAAAGAAAGGTTTGCCTTACTAATAATAGTAACCCTAAAACCTATATTAAGTATATATAAAAAAATATAAAAAGTATACTAGAAGCTCCTACTTTTATATTTTAGAAGTATATAAAATAGGGGTTAAAAAGACTAAAGGATTTTTAAACTACTAAGATCTAAAAATATTATAGTAATAATTTAAACCTAAAGTATATGTATATAAAGCTAGCTTACTTTAAAACTAATAATATAATAGAGTAAACAGCTCTAAGGGCGGCTTTAACTAAGCAGCTTTATAACTAGTGTCTTTACTTATCTATAGCAAAATTATTAATATATTATACTGTTAAAAGTAATACTTACGTGCTTTTATAAATTATAATATTTTAATTATAATTAGACTAAGAAGCTTATAAACTTTAATACAGCTGTAATATAAATAGGTTTAACTTAATATAATAAATATAAAGAGCTTTCTTACTTATTTTGCATATTTAAAACTAAGTAGATCCTATTAATAAAATTATTAAGTCTAGTTAAAAAGAGTTAGCTTAAGGTCATTAGTAACGTATAGGAATGGATATAGTACTCTAATAACTTTATATTTTAAATTGCCTTATCTATTTAATCTTATTAATCTTAAGCTAGATAAGATATAGGATAATATAAATTAGTACCTAGTAAATAGTAGCTGTTATAAACTAATATCTAATTTCCTGACTTATTATATAGAGCAGCTAGATATATAAAATAGGAATCTTAGATCTGCAAAAAACAAGCAACTTTATGCCCCTATTTGTAAAGAAGGGCTATAAATAAAAGCCTTTCTCAATCAAACCCATATTTGTAATATAGAATATTAGCCTAGCGGTAATTAGATTTAAGATAGACTAAGATATTAACTATTAGCTAATCTTAGAGGCAAATACCAGGATTACTTCCCAGCAACTTAGAAATACTATAACTAACAAGTCTAATAATTAGGGATAGTTTAAGCCTTAGTTTTTGGTTTTATTTACTAAAGCTAGCCTGAACTAAGCACGTGTTCTAGTTATAATAGAATATATAAAGGCTTATTTTAATATTAGTTAAAATATTTAGTTAATTATGCTGCTATAGTAGTTTATAAATTGCTGCTATATCAGATTTAAATATAGGGGTAACCTTATGTTAGTTAATCCTATATATTAAATAGCAAGGTATTAGGCTATACCTTTTTACATTCTTTATTCTAATATATATAATTTAAACAAATCTAATTATATGTATTAGAGATATTATATAGATTATTTAGGAAGCTTTATATGTTATTTTTAAAGCTAGTATTAAGCTGCGTTTAAATATGTAAAGTTATTATTAAAGAAGCTAGATTTACTTAAATAAGCAAACTTTATATAAAAGCATAGTAGGCTTAAGCCTAAAATTAATCTTAGGATTAATTTTGGAATTAATTTTAAGATTATAGTTAATCTTAATAGGCAGGCTGCAGGGCAAGCTAAAAAACAAATGGCTTTTCTAGGAACTTGATTTCTAGCTATAATCCTCTTAAGAATTAGGTACTATTAGCTAATAAGAAAAAAGATTATAATATAACCTAATGCTATAATTATATTAGATAGCTTTTAATAGACGCAGATATTTACTAATTTGTTCTAGGTCGCGGGTCTATAGGCTAGGTAGTTTACCTAAGCCTAGCGCTCCTGCTAGCTTGCGCTTATTCTTTAATAACTTACCAAAATAACCTATAAGCTAGTTAATATAATAGTGTAATAGGACTAGCATAAGCTAATTAAAGGCTAGTACTAACATATCTAACTATTTCAGAATAATAAACAACACACTACCATAGCTTTATAGGGGATAATAAGATTAAAAAATACAGATAAATATTTAAAAGAGTAAAACAATAGATAGAGAAATGCTAAGCTAAGCACTAGCTACTTAAGGACTAGTAAGAGGTAAAAATTCCTTTAGGCGGCAGCCTATATAAGCTAAAAAGTACTAATCTCATAGTCTTACCAGTAGTTTAATATAAGATCTATAATCTATACTACTAATTTAATTATAGTAAAAAAAGGAGAAAAGCATAATTATATAGCTTAGGCATTTAAAAGATGCTTAAACCCCCTATATGCTATTTTATAGCTGTTAAAAAACCAGCTATAGCAGTTAGCTACTGCCTAGGCTATAACTTTTAATAAATAAGCTAAAAGGGCGTAAAAAAGAGTAAATCTAGATAAGATTGTAAATCTAAACCTATTATAGCAAGGAGAAAAATATAAATACACAGCTTAGGCACTTAAAAGATACTTAAACCCACTACAAGCTACTTTATAATTATTAAAAAGCTACCTATAAAAGCCAGCTATATTAGAAGATATACCCAGCCCTTAGGCTACTACTTCCAATAAGTAAGGATAAAGATTGCAAAAGCAATCAACTTTAAGCCTACTACACTAAAGTAAAAAGTATAAAGCTTAAGCTTTCCAGATACTAAAGAAACTACTTACTAATATATTGACTATACTTATAGAAAATAAAACCTATAATAAGATTTAAAATATAATAAGCAATATATATAATAAGATTATCTAGGAGCTATAACACTTTTAATATTTAATAAAGACTTATATATAAAAACTAGACTTGGAAGCTAAATGCTTTGAAGAGGAATATCCCTCTACTAGTATAAAAGCCGCAGAAAGTAAAAATAGAATAAGGCCTTTAGAAAAAAAGTTAGAATAGATATAAAACTAGTATATAGTATTTAAAGAAACTATTGCTAACGTTTAGGAAAGGTAAAAAAGTAGTACCTAATAGAATAAAAGGGATAGGAATTTAAAAGTATTTATTAGTTAGCTATATAAGGGGTCTATCTATAAAAGTATTTACCTTTATATCTTTTGCAATAGTCTTTATTTGCTAACTGTACAGCTTTATAAATAATATATAAACTGAATTTACTTTTTTATTTCTTATTAATAATTTGCTAGCTAACTTGTTCCTTAAGCTTGCTTATATACCTTTTTTTATTTGTAAAATAAAAGTAGATATCTAGTCTTAATTTAACACAGCTTATTATTAATCTAGGGCAAGTAGGTGTGTTTTAAGAGCTTTATATAATACTTTTTCTTGTTAATATGTTTTAAGTCTAATATAAATGCTTATATAATAACCTCGAAAGCTATATAGCTTATCTATCTTAGCGGCAGTAGTAGTAATAACAGGCTTAATATATTAAAAAAAATCTAGTTACATTTTAAGAGCTTTGCTAAAACGCGTTTATTTTATTAATTATTATTAACTGTTTAGGCTAATATAATATAACTCTGATTTAACATTTTGTTAAAGTTAAGATCCTAAAAATGTTATTTAATTTAGTCTTTATTAAGACCCTAGGGCTATTTACGCTAATTTGGGGTATTATATTAATATGCTATCTAATTATAAATGCTATATAAACTAAAAAGCAAGTCTGATAGATTTATATAGTAAATTATAAAGTTGAAATAGGCATAGTTATTTATAAGCTTAGGCTGTTCCTATGTTATACAAACACTAAGATTGATTTTATTTGCATTTTTTTATAAGATTAAGCCTAAAAATAAAATAAGATGTTTAAAATTATAAGCTTTAATATTAATAAAATAAATACTAATATATAAAATATAAGCTATAAAGACTTTATCTTTATATAGCTTAGCTTTAATAAAAGGCTACCTTTAGTCTATTAAGCTTTTAAAGCTAGCTTACTTGCTAGCTTTATATAGCTAGCATAGGTAGATATTTAGAAGGCTGGTCTATACAGGATAACCTGCTCTACAGAGTTACTTCTTTTATAAATTATCAGGTATAGCATTTTGCATTTTATTAGTAACTAATAGTAATATCATCGGGAAGTTAATATTCTTTTTTAGCTATAATATAAGATATAGCCTCTTTTTATCTAGGGTTTTATAAGATATAAGGGGGGTATATATCCTTCCTAGTTTCTTTATCTTAACTAGATAATGTTTATGCTTTTTTTTTAGCCCTTCGGTTAGTAAATAAAGCTATTTCTATTTTTTTTAAAAATGACTTAGACTATTTAAAAATTTATATAGATTTTTTAGCTAAATATTTTATAACTATATCGTAAGGCAACTTACTATACTTATAAAAGAATTCCTTTAGCAGTTTCTAAATCCTTTCCTTTATAATCGGAGCCGTTTTATTTAATAATATTAATACTTTTTAATAGTTTAGCAGCCATATATTTGCTTACTTTAACAATTTTCTTAAAGTTACCACTGCTTAAAATAAATTAATACTAACTAACGTGTAATACATTTAGCAGCAACCCCTTGTTCTATAACTTCTAAACTAGAAGCAATTTATTTTAGTTTATATATATTCTATAAGTTAAAATAATAAGGAATTTTAGATAGATATCTAAATGCATTTACCTAAAGCGCTAGGATAAGCTATTAAGGATTATCTATTTTGCTTTAAATATATTATCTTTAGACATTTAAGATATACTAGCGGACTATATAGTGCCGCCTAATATTAGTTTCTGTCTATTAAAATATAGAGATTTGAAAAAATACTTTATTATTAACTAGGGATTTTAAATGTCTTTTACAATCTAACCAATTGCTCAAACAAAGTTTCTATTATACTTCTGCTAATTAAACAAACTGTAAAGAGTAGCTTACTTTTTAATAGTCTACTTATACTAGGTAGCCTTTGGGATTTTAGAAATTAGGCTATTACATATTGTATTTTTTTCTACTTGTTTTTATTACCAAATGCTACCAAAAGGCATAGCTCTTCTAAATACATTATATATCTAAAGTTTGACACTAGTTGTAATATAGTAAGTATATATTACCTCCTTACTATTATAATAACTATAAGCTTCGACTATATAATATTAAGAACTAAATCTTTTGCGGATTATATAGTGCTAATAAGTTAATATATTACCGAATAAGTGGATATTATCGATAGCTTTAAATTTAACACCTCTTTTAAGATTGTAGTCTAGCTAATTCTGGTATTTAAACCTGTCCTGTTGCTAGAAGAGATGTTAAAGGTATTAAAAAATAGTTTTAAATGTTTTAGGATTATTAAGAGAAAGCGGGAGCCGGAGAGCCTCAACAAGCTCTTAATTAAAGCTTATAATATATGCTTTTCCGCTTTTATTAATAATAGGAAAAGGTAACGCAAGTAGCATAAAGGAATCATAAAGCTTTTTTAGGTATTTGTTTTTAAGCGGACAATAACTAACTAAGGGTGCATTATATTTATATATATATAAATAATATTATAAGGCAGTGAATTAGTTTATTAACCTTTTAAAGAAAAAATTAGTTTACTATACTGTAAATAATACTATATTAAAGCTTAGTGTGTCTTGTATATTAGCTTTACTAAAGATTACTTCCGAATACAAAATGAAGCCAAAGCCTATCTACGTGTAGGTGGCTATAGCGCATATAGATAAAATAAGCGTCTACATAAGACTAGGCTAGTTAAGTTATTATTCTAGTATTATAGCAACATTAAACCTTAATTTACTTCATTTCTTAGTTTTTACTAATTATAGGAAAAGGAAAACGCTAATTTAAAACCTATACAGGTAAAAGTTGCTACTCACTATACCTTCAGCAAATTAGCTCTAACTAATTTTATCTCTATAAATGTTTAGTTCCTAAAGCTTATAATAAAGCAATATATTTATATTAGGTTAGTTATAGACTCTTACTTCTAATATCCTAGTTAATACACCTCTATAAAAAGAGCTACCCCTAGCTAAAACATCTGGATTTTTATTTATAACGCGATTTATTTTCTTAGTTGCTACAATGCCCCAACTACAAAGACAAAGGGTTTAACAACTAGAATATATTGCACTATATAAACATAATAAAAACAATAGACACCTATAGTTCAAGGTCTAACTAAGGTTCATATTCACACTCGAAAGTAAAATGACAATACTTAGACTGCCAAACTATATTTTTTATAAAGGCGTTTATTCAATATGTCTTATTCTGCTTAGAACTATTATTACAAGCTGCGCTATGGATTTTCCTAATTAGTTTAATAAATAACGGCTACCTACCTAACCGCGCTTTTAGGATATACTAGAGTTTCTATAAAGTATAACACTTTAATATTAATGGTTCCTTTCCTTTTAATAATAAAGAGGAAGCCGCTTTAGCTGCTACAACCTTAGCGAGGGGGTTTACAAACCTACTGTTTTTAGCTTGTGTAATGACTATATTAAAGTTAATTAACTTTTTGGTTATGAATACTTCCGGTTCCAATTTAGCAATTATACTACTTGCTATTATAGTAGAAAAATAGAACACTTATATAATCTTTTACTATTACTTTGATTTAATAACTTATTATAAACTTTATACTAATTATATTTTAATAAAGTGTTATAATAATAAATTATTATAATAAAATATAGATTTTAGCTTAGAATATATATTCTAAGAGTATATATTCTCCTACAATTAAGCATATTTAGCTTAACATCTGGAAATAAAACTCCTAAAGCTAATTAAATTACCCCCTTTATATTTAGACATAGTTTAGGCTTATAGGCATATACCTTGTCCTTTATACCTCGAAGTTAGCCCTCGAACTGCTTTGCTTAATTAAAAGTTAAGCTATTATAATAGTATAGTTATTTTAGGGAAAAAACAGAATTATATATATAGCTTGCTTATAAAAAGGTAAATACTAAAATAGAGCCACTTTATAAAATTTATATATATATATCTATTATACTACGAAAGTATCTAAGCCTTAGCCTTTATTAGTGCAAAAAACATATAATATAAAGTAAATTCCTTCAGCAAGTTTCCAAAGTAGCAAATCAATCGCTGCCAATAGCACGTAAAGGCAATAGCAATAGGAATAATGTAACGCAGTTATTTAATAATAGAATTATAAATATAGTTAAAATATTAGATAATAATCTAAATATTTCTAATTATAATAATAGTAGTAAAGATAAATAATATAATAAAGAAAAAGAGGACAGTAGAGAAAAAGAAGAGAATAATAAAAAAAAAGAAAAAGATAGTAGAGAAAAAGAAGAGGATAGTAGAAAAAAAAAATAGTAAAGAAGAAAAAAAGGATAGTAGAAAAAAAGAAAGAGAATAATAGAGAAAAAAAAAAGATAGTAGAAAAGAAGAAGAGAAGAGTAGAAAAGAAAAAGAAAATAGTAGAAAAGAAAAAGAAGATAGTAAAAAAGAAGAAGAAGACAATAAAAAAAAAGAGAGAATAGTAAAAAAAACGAAAAGAATAAAGGAAAAAAAGAAGAAGAAGATAGCAAAGACAAAGGTAATAGTAGAAAAAATAAAGAGGATAATAAAAAAGAAAAAAAGGATAGTAATAATAACTAAAAGGGTTCTCAACCTTTTCTCAATACTCAAAGATCTGTAAATAGCTATTAGAATAATAAGCATTTAAGGTTTTTAAGTAGTAATATACTGCTTTAAAGGCTACTTCGAGGGCTACTATACCCCATATCCTTACTCTCTTGCAAGACTATATATATATATTAGTACCGGAGTCTTAATTTTATAACCAGCTAAATGCTGACTACCTTATAATATAACTCTCGCCTTTCTATTTAAAATTGTATTTTTAAAAAGTCGATAGTAACTTTTATAAGTAATTAGTATTTATAAATAAAAAGTATATCTAAAAAAAAAAAGGGCAGTAGTAAAACTAAAATATTATAAAGTCAATAGTAACTTTTAATAAGTTAGTAATATACTTAAGTAAAAAGAGTTAAACCTTGGTTGACTTGTTAATATTATAAGTAAAAGCGTTAATTTTTAAAAGGTAAGAAAGAAAAGCTAAAATAAATAATCTAAATATTAGCACTCTAGTTAAAAGTATTCTAAGCGCTTAAAATGTAGACATATAAAAATTAAAAGGAAAAAGTAAAAGAGACTTTTAAAGCTAGCTTTAACACAATCTGAAGCCCCCGGCTAAAGTTAAGTTAATAGTTATACTATAGCTATAACCTTAGATCGCTTTTAGAGGCAGTATTAATAATAATAGTAGAAAAGATCTTAGAAAATAATAAGAAATGATTTTTATAAAAAAATATGAATTTAAAAGAGTAATATAGTTAATTTGCTAAAAGCCTAAAAGTATTTTAGCTAGTATTATTCTTAGGTTTTATATAAATCTAGGCTGGCGTTCTAGAATTATATAGTACAGGGTCGTATCTATACTATAATATAATGTAGTTTGGATTTTATTATCTCTTTTATTAGGCTCTTATAGTATAAGTTAAGCGAAATTGCAATGTTTTCACACCCTCTGCCACTGCTACCACTGCTGTTACTAGTGCTAGGATACTACCTGCTATATCTAGCCTATCTATAGCCCTACTACTATTAGCCTGCCCTATACTATCCTCCCTAACCCTATTGCCTGCCTTCTCAGCCATTTATTAATGTTGTTTAAAAGGTTTATAGCAGCCCCGGGAAATGCTGTACACTTGCTGTAAGGAATTGCTACACAAAGGGCCACAGTGCTGGTTGTGGCAGATAAACTGCTTTAGACTATAAGCTGAAGCCTTTTTTATATAAGACTAGAGGTAGACTGTTAACTAATAAAAAACCATCGAGCAATGCCTATATAAATATAACTAATGACTATTAACTAGTTATTAAGTAATCTTTTTTCCCTAATCTCTAATCTCGCTTATTCTGTTAGCTATAGAAAGCAAAAGCACACAATCGAGCACGTGATAAGGGATGCAACCCTCTAAGCCCCTGCCGGCAGTGCAGCAGCTAGCACTAGACTGATTGCTGCCTGAGAGGACTGGTCTCGCTAGGATCACTATCTCTACGATCTCTATTACTATAAACCCTAAGAAGCATACGAAGATCTAATCTAAGCCTATTACTGTCCTAGCTATTGTGATTCCTGCTGCCTAGGTCTAGTTTAGCCTCCGACGGCAAGCTTACAGTTATATTAAAAAGCTTTAGAGGGTTCTACTGTTAAGTTAGGCTATCTATATTGGCTAACTTATATGCGGTATATATAAAGCTTATAGTATAGCTGTTAACTATTAGAGACGATAGCTAGCTAATAATTAATAAAAGGCTTTAACAGAAGTAGAATAATATAATAAGGGCAGTTATATAGTAGTAATTTAATGCGCCCGATAAAGAACTCTGGGTCTAATTAGAGGTTTAGTATGCGGTTTTTAAAAAAATATATTATAATAGGCGGTCTTTATATTATAGCTTTTATAGTTGGTTTAGTAGTAAACCTGATAAATGGTAGTATTTATATTTTTAGGCTAGTTATAATAAAGATATAGCTCTATTACTAATTAACTTAAGAGATTTATATTTTAGGTTAAAAAAGCGTTTTTATATTAGATATTTTATTATATTATATTATATTCTGCTTGCTATATCTTTACTATAGACCCTCTAGTAAAATGTTATTTTAAATATAATAGCCTACTATTGTAAATAACTTAGGTTATACTAATAATAGAGGATTGCTTAAATTATAATTATATTTTAGGATAAGGCTTGCTAAAACTATAACCCCTAAACTAATATAGTTTTATTATTAAAGTTGTACTTTAGTAGTAGAGCTCTTACCTATTTGCATTATAGTATTAAAAACCGGTTAATATTTATTAACTATTATCTAGATATTTCTCTAGTTATTAATTAGCATAATCTTTTAAGTCGCTATAGACTTTTAGAAAAATAGATGCCTTATTTAAAAATAGTAGATTAAGAATATAGTAGCCCTTATCTTACTTTATTTAATTATATATAATTTCCTAAAGCACTTATATATTTTGCTTTACTATATAGTCTTTAAAAACCCTTTAGTTAGGTTTATTACTACAACTATTACCTCTGCCCCTATAACTATTACCGCTATTACTACTGCTGCCGTACTATAGCAACAGATATAAATATAAAAATAAACGCAAAAATAAATATAAAAATAAATATAGCGAACTTTAGTGCCTAACACCAACTAGCTTATATCTTTTAAAATAATTACTACAATGCTTATTTAATATATAACTTACTATAATATAGTCTAGACTACAGCCTATATAAGGTTTTTAGTTTAAAATAGTATATTAGCTACCAAGATCTCTATAATATAATAAAGCTTAAGCATACAGCATAGGCTCGCCTTTAGTCGCTTAAAGGGGTATAAAAAAGTATACTAGATTTATCTATAAGGCCTTATACATTTTGCAAATATAAAGTTAAAAGTAATCTATAATATAGATATTCTATATAAAATAGCTAAAAAGACCTATGCTTATTAATATACTAATATATTGCAGTAAATATAAGTTATATAATTAGATTACTAATATATCTATTTTTAATATAACTATTTTTATAAAGTATTATAAATAATTATATACTAATAAATTAAACTTAATGTCATCTACAAGTTAATATTATACCACAAGTCGATATTGCACTTTTTTATACCTCTTATATGCTAACTTAAATAACTTAACCATAATATATGTAAATTAATTAAATTAATTAGAATTATTTTCACTAAAGGTTTTTATATCTACTAATAAGTTTGCGCATTATATCTAGGTTTGGTGTAGATACTACAGCATTTTTGACCTGTTTACACCCTTTTTGCTAAATAACTACTCTTAGCTTTATTACTTAATTTAACTATCCTATCCTTCCTAGATTTCTGTAAAACTTAAGTATTATATACTATAAAAGGTCCTTTACCCTATAATTACTTATTTTTAGTTTTATAATGCTTGCTTAAAACATAGTTAGTTTCGTAAAGCTTTTTATTTTTTTAGTATAATAAAGTATTTTAATATATTAATCCCTGTGTTACTTTTGCAATTAAATCGATAAAATCTAAAATCTTAATTAGAGAGCTTAAGAAATGATTTTTAACTTTAGTTTTAATAAAAGTTAATTGCCGTTTGGTCTCTAGGGTAGTAATAAGCGTTTTTAAAATCTAAGTTTAACCTAAAAGCTTAAGGTCTAAAGACGGTATTTTTGCTATTTTTCAAATATCTAATATAAATATAACCTTATTTATATTTAAAAGCATAATTTTAGCTGCTTTAAACCCTGATTAAATATTTTGTTTTATAAATATATATATAAATATATATAAAAAGCCTATAAAAAAGTCTTACTTCTTAATATAAGTTTAATAGCGCTGTATTAAACCCTTAATATATTTACTATATTACTATTTTAGCATACTAAAAAGGACTAAATTAAAAGGCTAAAGCTTATACAATAAGTAGGCAGGCATATAAAATATAATAATATTGTTAAACTAGTAATATTTTTTAAATTCTATTAAATAGTAGCTCTTGTAACTATTAAAAATCAAAAGGTAATAACCACCCTTTATACAAGCCTAAGTATAATTATTAAAGTATTTTGCCTATTTAACGCCTATTTTATTATTAGTCTAGCTATTATCTAAAAGATCTATAACCTAGTCATATAGTAATATAATATTATAATATTATAATATAAAGTAGACTTTACTTAAAAAGATAATATATAGTAGCATTGCCTAACTTTAAAAATTAATAGCCTAGTTTGCAGTAACCCATTTTCTATTTTTAGGCTTAGCTTATTTAAGTTGCCTACGTCTTTTAAAGCTTATAATAATTATTCCGGTAGTTATTTTGCTTATCAAAAACTTTATCTCGTTAAAGTTATAAATATTCTCTACCTATATATTATATTTTTTGATTATAAACTCTATAAGCTTAAACCACTTATAATAACTTTTAAAATCTTTATTAAAAGCTTACTAATAATCGATTTGGCAATTATAACGCATTTAGAAGTTAGATTATTATTATATAAAGTTTATTATTTAGTTAGTTTTAACCTTTAACATATTGCATTTGCATTAAAAAATATTAGCTATTTCTTTAATATAATAAAGCCGGGGCAAAAACACTTATATATCTAGCTTAAAAACACGTTTAGCAATAATTTCCTTTTTAAATATTATTAATTTTTACTTTAGAATATTTATAATATATATAGGCTTACTACTTTTAATTCTTTACTTTAATATATAGTTGCAAATATTATAAATATAAGCAAGCTTATAAAAAAAAAACTAGGGATTATATTCTTCTAGCTTCGATAGCTAACTATAAATCAGCTTCTTTAGATTTTTAAACTATTATATTATTATAAAAAATAATATAAAATAAAAGTAAAAAGGTAAAAGGTTAATAAAAATGCATACAACTT